>WURT03178521.1:0-10305 GCA_009936505.3 Holothuria glaberrima | reverse complement strand
GTGTTAATTGTTTTTCATTTGAGTCTCTTTGTCACCCCGTACAATGAACTGGCCTCGTTTGTTGGCCCTATGCAGACAGTGTAAGCCAATATGATATGTTTAAGAATTTAAAATATCCATCTCAAGGGATGGTTTTCTGCTGGGTCATCCATTATATGCATCCCTTAATGAGCCATTGAGTGTCTGTACAGTTCTCTTTCAGATTGAGAGGATTGATGTCATACTGCAGGGGATGCCAGGGTTTGGTACATGTGTCATGGTAGTCATAGGAGAGAAATGGTGCAGTGGGTGGGCAGGGGGAATTAGGGGATTGGTTAATATTTGCTTGGTGTAAGTAAGAAGAATTGAACATTCTTCAGGGTCACTTGGGGAAACTTAACACTGAACTGTATGGTGTAGATTATTGTGCAAAAAAACAGAAACAATTCCAAATGAATTTTGGTTACTTTACAGCCAAATTGTTGGAGTAATAATACGGCAAAGTATTGGGCTTTCCAGCAAAATTAATACTTTACAGAAAATATGGATACGAGGAAAGCCTTTAGTTCTGATTGGTCTGAAAGTGCAATTTTATGTCCAACTCATTCAGCAATTCACTCTAGGCATCAGTCTAAACTCTTTAGCCAGGGGCCACTGGCGATTTGGGGTCCATGAAGTGTATTTTGAGGGTTAAAATATTTGAAGAGGCTTCTTTTGTATGAAAATTACTTCACCTCTGTGAGTTGTGACTTCTGCAATTATATTAGGCATAGTGTGCACATTGCCTTATTGAAATACTGCTTTACAGCAAATGGCAGACCGAAGTAATCTTATAGGGATTGGAGGGTTACGACTTAATTTTCAAACTTTTGCAATTGTTCAGGCTCTAATTTTATGCAGTAGGGAAATGTGCACACTATGGTATAATCTCAAGTAGTTGTGGCCATTGGCCCAAACAGATTACTGCATGTACAGTACAGTACTGTAGTCCCTGCCTGGTAGTAATTTCCGTTATGAGTCCAAAAATTAACTGTCATACTACCTCAATGTATGCAGTTTTAGTCTTCAATTGCATCTCAACAATATTTGACAGTGAAAAGACAGTAAGTTCATAATTTCACTTTAATTGGCTTGTCCATAAATCAAAGGGCCATACAGCTGGTTGTTCATTTAATAATGAACTGCTGCAGCTGCATGTGTATACTTTATCATATGACCCTGTTTTGTAAGGTTAACCTTTGTGTTTGTGCTTCAAACTTTGTATGCAGTTGCCATGAGCTGTCTTTTTAAGAATTTTACTTAATTTTTCACCCATGGTTTAAAGGGAAAATGCAGTCACCCCAATTTGGAAGTGCAGTAGTCTACCCTATTTCATGAATGGCTTTTGAGAATCATGTGACAATGTTTTTCTCATTAAATTGTGAAATTTATGGAGAGCAACTCCTTGGATCTATTTCACTGCTACTTACCTCCCCTATACTGTAACTTCTATCGTGGGGTTACATGAAACAAGGGCGAGTAAGGGTTGTCATCTCAAGAATATAGTATAGTGCCATCCAGGTGAAGAATTTCATTGCCAGTGATCATTCTGCAGTACTGTAGATGGACTGTCCAATACTAGTTATAGGTGAGGTAAGTAGGGCTCATAGGTTCACAAAACAGGTAGGTCTTGGGTAATTTTCTCTGACTATGAAATATTTAACTCCTGAGATATCATGAAAGATACTTGGAAGAGATCTACAAGAAAACTGGTAAGATTTAGCTGTTGTAACAAAATAAGTTTGGGACAACTGCTCATGCCCTTTAATGTGTAAAGCAAATTGCCATGTGAAATTGGAAATTGAGATCTTGCAGAGTGATATGCAACCTTCCATAATAATACATTTTACATCACCGTATGGTATAAGACTTGTGATGTGTTACAGTATTGTGTATAGGGCTGTACATTTATAACCATTGCTCATTGTATCTGGTACATTCATAGCTATTACCTTCATAGCAGGTGTCAAATACGTACTCCTCTTTTGATGTGCATACTCTAACACCTGCGAACAATGACAGAGATCATCCAATTTTGCTATATTCATGAGCTCAATTTGATTTTACCTCTCGACTGTTGATTGGTTTCAATATATGAATATTCATAATGCACGATGTCTTCAGCTGCAACGTTCACTTTTACTCAGTAAGTCAATGGGACTACATTGTGTGAGCTTGAAGCGAAAAAAATCCCACAGTAAAACCCCATTGACATTTGTCGTTCAAAACAGCATGGTAATCAGACTTGCTTTAGTCGTTTTTTCGTTGAATATTTATAATTTTTGTTTGTTGTGATCGTATATGAATAGTTAATAGTGTAAAGTTTTAACACAGTTTGACAAAGAATTCTTGTGAAAGTTCGCGGACATTGGTATTGGGAGTGCAGTCAGTGTGGCTGCAGGAGCAATACACGCCTGCCGGGTGGATAATCATAGCTATGGCTAGGCTATCTGTCCTCTATACCATTTTCATTCTTTAGGTCTGGAGTACTCCAAGTTTAATGTTTGTGTCATTGTAGGCTGAAGGTGTTGCATATACAATGTTTTTCTCAAAGTATGCATACTAGAATTAATTGTATGAAGGAGAATGGAATTCACCCTACTGTGCACATGGAGATATGTACAGTACAGCACTGCACTGCACTGTACTGGATCTATCAACATTTGAGAGAATTTCAGCAGGCACTAGCAAACCTCCCAGGGCTTACATTGCTGTTTTGACCTGTAAGTGACCTGTAAATTGACGGTCTTGCCAGCTGGATATTGAATTGGAACAAACATACTCAATAGCAAAGTAAAAATAGTTCTGTGGAAACACTTTATAACAGTATACAGAAAATTGAGTTTACAAACTTTCAGTATTATGACTTTTGATGCACCAGTGGTTTTGGTTCTTGCCAGAGTTGTTGATCCTTGTTGGATAGGTGCAGTATATAATCTTTATAATTTACAAAATACTGTACATGGCTATAAAGTTATGAAATATTCTGTAGAGAGGAGATGAACATAAATTGCGGAGATGGAACAAGGTTTGTCTTCAAGTTCTTGTAATACCTTGCATATCTGAAAAAAATCCCTTTTCTGCAACCAAGTACAGTATCTTCGAGGTACAGTTTGGTATTGAAACATACCACTGATATGAAACTTTCACAACTGGATAGGCTACATACTGTGGGAGCCTACAGAAGACTATCAGTTTCCATTAAATTTCATCAATTAAATACGCTTTTCGTATTAACAACAGTAACAAAATTTTTAACTTCCCAAGTTATGATAGGCAGCAGTTTACCTGGAAGTGCTTTTGTGTTATCAACTTTTTCAGTTCATAATATCTGTTTGCACACCCAAGGCTACCTGGGTAGTTTTGCCAGTCCTCACAGTTGATACAGAAAATCAAGTCATTTGCAAGCTGCAGTAAATTGATATTGTAAATCGATTTAGGCTAGAATCTGTCTGAGACAAAAGGTAGAAAGTAATCTTTCTCTCTGATAATAAAACCAGCCGACTCTTTCTGGGATGGACGCAGAGAAAAGGCAGCTAGCGTAGATGAGGAAATTTCAGACTGCTTTGGATAATTTGCTGTGATTTCTTGTCCGGAGGCTGTTTGAGGTGTGGGCGGTACTGAACAAGGAGAGCATTTGCCTGCAGTAGAGTTAGAGGCAATTGGAAAAGTTGCTCCTCAACATCTTTGAATTCTCCTTCAGACAGGGCAGATGATGAAGTACAAGAAGGAGCCAACTCTTTGCATTGATTCCAGAGCTCTCCACGAAGTGATTAATTTCTCATTAGGAAGCACACAAGGGTGGAATGACTTGGTTATAAGCAGAGGACAGTCACTTGATTGAGAGAAGACATTTTGCTGGCTAGAGCAGACATTTTGCCGACTGTGATGCTGGCTGTGGGTGTTCTAATTACTGGCATTGTTAGTAGGAAATAAATGATGTAATGTGTGTGAAACAAGATGTGTATGGTTAATTAATGGAATAATGGTTGTTGCATAGTATAGTCTAGACGAACCTTCCCCATTATAATGGATAGGCATGTCTAAGGTCTGTACAGTAGTAAATGGTAGTATCTAATTCAGAAAGTAATACGATCTTACCAACAGTACTTCACCACACTATGTGTTATCCTTCAGATAGACGGCAGTACTTGGAGAGAAAATACAATACGAATGCAGTAGTTTATAGTATCATACCAGTAAGCCTAAATGGTTTGGTTCTGATTAATGTAAATGTATTTGTGTGACAATTGTTGTAAGACACAAAGTAATGTCGCAAAAAAAAAATGTGAAGTGAAGTTTTAGCAGGTGCAGTATATCAAAGAAATCACTTTGATTCACCTTTGCAAAAATCAGTCATTACAAACTGTACTTTTTACCTCATTTATGAGGTCAGTTTGGGTCCAGTATTGTACCTTTTGCCATATCTGTGCACCTCTACAATTGGAAAACTTTCCCAAGGGGAGGGGCACTTCCTCTCCTAGGACATCTCCCCCTGTCCATGATCCATTCAGAATGTCGCATTGGAGATTGACTTGGCTAAATCAGAATACCAGAATACCAAGGTACTGTACAGTATGTACATTTTCCCCTTTTAACTGTCACGTATTAGGCCTGTCTTTTTTTCTTTTACATTACAGTAAAGGGAGGGATACTGCAGCCTGCAGCATTGCGGGTAAAATGTCTCTACTATATAAGATATCAGAAAGCTGATTTACTATAAAGTTTTACAAAAAGTTTTTCCTCCTTGTTACACAGGAGTGATGGTAAAGAACACATTATTACTGCCGACAGCCACCAAAGTCGCATGGAGTGGTTACAGAGTCTACAGGTGAGTATAATGCAGTTGCATTTATTGTATGTTACTTTAATCTACATTGTCTCATTACCTCCTATTTACATGTGTAATCCTTTCTTACCAGCAATAAGACCTTGGTAAACTTACAGCATAGTGGTGGAGGGCACCCTCCAGTTGAGGGCAGCATCCTTGTCCCTCTTGTCACCTACCGGTCAGACAGTTTTCACACAGCTTTGGCCTTAGATTCTCTCCTTTCATTTGAGATGGTCAGTTGCCGGAAGTTGTTTGATGTTCGATGTACCATTTTGTTAGATCTCCTTCATGTCAGAGGCTGCTAAAAGGGGGCTACAGTTACCTGGACTTGACTATTTGTGTGTTTGGGGTGGATGTGAAAGAAATGTGACATAATGTCAGCAGTTATAGAGATCCATGTTAGATGCCATGAGAAAATGTCAGATTTTACCCACTGTCTGTTGAATAATTGTTCAGTTCACAACAGCTCTTACTTGCTACAAGCAAGTTAATTGTGGGAATTGGAGGGAGAAAGCAGTCACCCCAAGTTTATTTCAAAAGTCTGGTTAAATCTTAAAAGAAATTTCCTCATATTTTTCACACAAGTATCCTTCATTATGTTTCTCTATAAAAAAAACATTTTAATATTGAAGATAAACCAAAGATATTTTGCATGAATTCAAGAAGTAAGTAACAAAAATATTCTCACACGATTGGTCTTGGGTTATTTGTAAATTTCTATTTATTACCCAAAACTGTGTCAGTATAGTTTTGAAACCCAATTTTTTAGTTATTGTCTATAGAGTCATACCCCTGTTGTTAAAGGGAATGAGCAGTTACGCAAGTTTATTTTCAAACATCAGCTAAGTGGCACAAATGCCCTCTTGTTTCGTTACAAGTTTCTGAATAAAAATATTGAAGATTATAAAGGTAAATCAAGGACTTATTCTGCATGAATTTAACAAATTTGTAATAAAAATATTTTCACATGACTGAAAGGAGCCATTTCTGAGTTAGGATCCAGGAGTATACCAGTTGAAATCAGGGTGACTGCATTTCCCTTTAAGTTCTTGTTCATACGAGTATTAAAACCACATGACGTACAGTGTGTGGTGGTGGGAGGGGGGGGGGAATGGAGCAGGGAGATGCTACTCTAACTTTCTGTATGGAGCATCTATACAACCTGCAGTATTTAAGTGTTATATGAGCAGACGAGTAACAAGATTGATACAGACAGAAGATACCCCATTGTGTTGTGCAAATGCTTTTCATCAGATGCAGGTGTTCGGTTGTCAGTCATGCATTATTGCAGTGTTTCATGGTCATACTGTAATGCACTTTGTGTGGTCATACTGTAATGCACTTTGTGTCAGCATTTACTACTGTAGCAGCTAGGAGCAAGTACAAAACCCCTCTAGGTCTGCACCTATCATCAGCTAATGAGGTCATTTGACCTGGAAATTTGAGCAGCCAGATCAATATATTTAGAGCCTTAATACTGCAAATGCTGCAAGCTTTTATAGGCCAGTGTTAAATTGTCACACACTTGTGGAAATCTTTCTTTTTTGTAAATGGACTTAAATTGTGCAGTTATTGCACACTATCAGAGAAATGTTTTCCGTAGTCCTATTTCAATGCAATAGCTAAACATTGAGAATGAGACATTTTTCATTTCTGAGGCAAAATCAGACTTCTCCTCTCTACCATTGCAGCTACTTTACTTTCCTATTAATGCCCTGCAGTCACCATGTTTTAGGGTGATGACACTTGGAGTGACATCCTCTCATTGTGGGGATAATTGGGGGGGGGGGGGGGGATTGGCATGCATGTGAATGTACAGTATCCTGTAGGATATTTTGTATAATATTTACAGGATTAAGGCTTCAGTTACTGTATGCTCCTTCAGGTTGTAATAATGTATTATTTCTTAGATTGTGGTGGTAGTGTTCAGGATTGCAGTAGCTAGTGGAGAATGTGTGTGTGTGTGTGTGTGTGTGTGGGGGGGGGGAGGGGGTTAGGGTGGTGAATAAAATAGGGATGGGGAAAGTTTATGTTTGAGGGGAAGTTGCACGGATCCATCATAAGGGTAATGTTGGCACTAGGTCTCATACTTTGAGGGGGAAATCCTCTCCACCTTAAATATTTTTAGGGTGATTTTTGTTCAAAGAAGGGGAATTTCAATAAGTTGCAATTCATTTCCTCCAAAGAGGTTTTTCAACAGATGTGGGAAAGTCCCACACACAATATGAAAACTTGCAGGATTGCTGGGAAAGAGTGCAGGAATTGTGCAATCCCTCTACCTAATGCAAATACTGCATAAGGATCAGCAAATCTCTTCACTGTAGGCTACTGTAAGCTACTTGCTTTGTTATTCTAGTAGTTAAAGGTAAACAGTATGACTGTGGATTCTTCTCTAGCGGGATTCACCATATGGAAATTTACCTGCTTTATACCCTAATGTTACTGTGTACATGATGCTCTACACCTGTAAAAGATTTGTACAGTATCTCTGAGCTGTGTGCCCTTGTCACAAGGCCTGTGTCTTGTTGAGTAATGTGCTGTTTCCCATTTATCATCTACAGTACTGATAAAGCATGACATGGTTGTATCCTGCTGTTCAAATATTCCTTCATAGGTGGTTGTCATCAAAAGTCACCTGTTCTTTAAACTTGTGGAAAAAATCTTGAAGATGAACAATGGCAAATATGTATTAAGAGATTGTTCACAGAAAGGTTTTAAATTAACCAAAATGTCAGAAATGTGAAGTGAACATGTGGGATGGTATTAAGGTTACCAGAAGAAATATATCTAATGGCCTCTGGTAATTCTCTGTTAAGATTTAATACCTGTGAATCATGGGGCTGGAGTGTGATATTCCAGTTTATGAAAATCAGGTATCCAGAATGTGAAAAGAAGAAATACTGCACAGGATCCCAGGTGAAACTGACTTGATAGAGATTTTATGGTGCAAATGCAATCTTCATTACTGTTGGATTATCATGTGGCTTTTTACCTTTGAGCAATTTTGTCACCGTGAAAGAATTTTCAATAGGGTTGTTGCGATATGCGATTTTCATTGTCAATATCGCGAAAATTTTTCCGTCAATATCCAAACAATATCGCGATATCACGTGATCCCATTTTAGTCAGGTGGCTTGGCAACAATTTTTAGGAATAACGTTACCGGCCGGACAAAAATACCAAATTTGTTCATCTCCCATTTTTACAGGCAGGTAAGTGACATTTCCTATTTTTTGGCGGCCATTTTGGATTTTGGCCGCCATCTTGGAAAATCGGAGCCGATCAAGTGGGTTCCACAGATAAAATCAATAGATAGGTCGAAAAGGAACTCCATGCCAAATTTGGTGCTTTTCTCCGGCCGGTACCATTAAATGTGGTAATCCACCTGACTATTTGTACTTACTAAGGCACCATATGTCAAAAATAATAGAACGTAGCACTGGCCCTATCGGTGGGGCATTGCCAATGCCAATGAAATTTGTTACAAAGACTGCCTCAAGTTTGGGAGAATGTTGTGTGTATGGATTTTCACGATATCGTTTGGGCATTTTCATAAACGATATCGGGAGCAAAATTACATATCGATATTTTTGGCTGATATCGTCATATCGTAACAACCCTAATTTTCAACTTGCAATATAGAAAGTAAGTATAGTTATGACAGTATCGAATTATGACTTCTTCAAGTTCCTTGCAAAATAGAGGTAAAGGTTGTGGCATTTTTGAAGCTCTTCAACAATAACCTCTTGCAACAGTGTGTGTTATGCCTTACCACACATGCAGCATAGCTAGGATTCTAAGCAAAATATCATGTGGGAAAGTGCAGTGATCAATATTGTAGCCCATGATGTACTGTACTGTAAGTATGGTGCAGCTGACAAGTAAGCTTTTGAAAAAAAAAAAAAAAACCAAACAAATGAATATTGTAAAAAACAGTTCTGCATTTATTATAGAACTTTCTGAAATCCACAGAATTTACTCCTTAATATAGTTGGAATGTCACCAAACCATCATATATTTTGAAAGAAAACTAGACACCTGAAGAATGTGCATGCAAAATAAGTTTCTATCACTCTAAAGTTATCATTACTGAAGTATTGGCTCTAATGTTATGTGTCCATACTGACTGCACCTAAATTGAAGTATTCTATATAGAGGTACATCAAATCATTACTGACTAACTTGCTTACATTCCATATTTGCATGCCTTGTATGCCTATGTAAACTACATGCTACAGGCTACAGTTAAAGCTGGGAATCTGGCTGTTAAAACTGGCCATGTGTCAACTGTACAAGATGGTGTTTGCAGACTTTCATGGTTAAAATGCAGGTTTGAATTGGACGAGTGGATCATTAGGAAGTAGAATTTGGGATCACCTCCCCTTCCTGTTGCCCTCCCCTTTCTCTCCCCTCCCCAAACTGACAAAAAGGAATGAATCAAAACCATTTTAGAGCTAGGCCATGATTGATTGCCTTCCTTCATAGAAATGAAAAGCAAGAGTTGAAAAATCCCTCATTGTTACTGAAGCAAACAAATTCAGTTTGAAAAGACAGGGTTTTATAATGGTGTAATCCATGCCAGTTCTGAATGAACTGCTCCTGAAAATTCCCTGTTGCTACAGTAGCACGTAGCATACTTGAAGTGAGCATAAGACTGCATTGTTGCTATAGTTTCTCACTTCAAAACTCAAAATCACATAAAAACATTTGTTATTTGCTATAGCATTAGTAGACCAACACTAAAGCACACAGCATGTTATCCAATAACCACTTAAGATTTGTTCATTACCAATTCCAGAGTAATTTGACAGATCATACAAAGAACAGGACATTTTTTCTTGGCCTTATGCTCTCTGGAATTTATTACAAACCTTGGCTCAAATACACCAATCAGTTTCCAAGCTTTTCCAGTAATTGGCACAAATAAGCCACTGTGAACTATCTAAATGTGACGGATTTACGTCATTCTCCCTAGCCTGCAAAACCCTCTCAAGAATAACAGCTTTGAGGTCAAAGTCAGTTTTGATTATAAGTACTGAAGGCTTGTGAAAATTTATGGTCAAGACTTTATGTCAATCATATACCCCTGGGGGGAGTACTTCATTTCCCCATCCCTTTAAAACTGTGTTATAGAAAAAAGAAAATCCCTTTCATTTTGGCTTCAGTAGGTCTCTGATAAGTATAAGTGCTGTCAACTAGGGAAGTATGTATGCATTTGGATCAAATGGGTAGGAGCTGTGTTTCAGGTAAGCAATAAAAATCCACTTTAGTTTTAGTATATACTGCCACATATCATTGTTCACTTTACACATACACATATGAAGCCAAATAATTTACATATTGGATTGTTCTATGAGTGCCATTCAATGCACAATTTTTCATTTAGTATAATGAGTACTGTACAGTAGGAGAACTTTGCAGTACTTGTGTTGTAAATGCTAAGTGCATATATATAT
>WURT03178520.1:0-27779 GCA_009936505.3 Holothuria glaberrima | reverse complement strand
TTCTTCTTCTTCTTCTTCTTCTTCTTCTTCTTCTTCTTCTTCTTCTTCTTCTTCTTCTTCTTCTTCTTCTTCTTTCTGTTCCTTCTCTTTTCCCTTTTTTCTTGCAAATTTACTTAATTTCTTAGAATAAAGGGGGCGCAGTTTTCTTGTAAAAGGGGGCACCAGATTGGTCATGGGGGACAACTGCCCCCCTCCCCATTCGCGCCTGACCGAAGGTCAGTTCGAACTTACGGCCTATGATCGTTTATAATTTTATGTCATCCAATAGTCCAAAGGAGACGGTAAAAAAGAACTTAAATCTTGTAAAAGCTGTTCCTTACTCGAGTTGATAACGTTCTTATATACAGGCACCACCTATGTACACACAAACGGTAACGTTAAGACTATATAGGCCTTTGTATTACTTAGGACGTACAGCGAATGTATCGCTGAACCGGTAAAACCAGCGCTGCAGGTAAACAAAGCAACTCCATTGAACTTTTATTTCAGTCCCAAAGTGCCTTTTACTTGTATATTTAAAGGACCTAGAAATATATAAAGCTTTTTGAATTATTAATTTATTACTTGTAAAAGTATTTTACGAATAAAATTAATGATTTTGATTGGTTATTTACCTTCTTATGGAGAAAAATTGAAAGTATTTTGCACGTAGCAACTAAAACGGTCTTCGTGAAAATATATATATGAACGTTCATACATGAATATTCAGTAAGTTTTCCTTTTTAGAAAGTAGTTACTATATGCATAAAGAGACTTAGACCCAATTGCCGTTGCCTCAAATAATGCTTACATATATATATATATATATATATATTTATATAGTAGTGAGATAGACGTAGCGACTTGATATGAATGAGCCAGTCAACGCTGTATTAAATAGTCGCTCAAAGACCTTAGACCATTTTCCTCAAACATAGGCACTTGCCTTATACTGCATATCAGGATGTGGCTCTGTTATTGAAAGGTTGTCAGAGTTCGTAGATTTCCATCTTAATCCCCTGATGCGTGACCTACCCTCATATGTCCGTGACACCAAACACATCCTCTATATAATTGAAGACGTTAAACAAAAAGGACCCCTTCCTTCTAATGTGAGTATGTTCACAATAGACATTTCAGCGATGTACACAAGCATGCCACAGAACCTCGGCATTGAGGGAGTGAGGAAGGCGCTGGAAAGCAGGGTTGTTAAAAGACCCAAAACTTGTCATCTTCTCAAATGTTCAGAACTATGTTTGGATAATAATATTTTCGAATTTAAGGATAACGTCTATATTCAATCACATGGGACTTCAATTGGACCAAATATGACCCCTAGTTATGCATGCCGTGGCATGGGGCTTTTTGAAGAAATGTTGGAAGAGAAATCAGAAAAACTTCTTATTTGGAAAAGGTATATTGATGACATTTGGGGTCTATGGGACAAGAGGTATCAATCTTTTTTTACCTTTATAGATCAACTAAATTCAATGTTTCCAAATGAATTAGTTTTTACTCATGATTACAATGACACCAAAGTGGAGTACTAAGATTTAGAAATAACGCTTTTAGGAAGATTTAGTACAAACCTTTTTACCAAACCCTTCAGCAAGGACCCCTTATATTTACATAATTCATCCTATCATAAAAAGTCTGTTAAAGACAATATTCCTTTCTGCCAGGGCCTTCGTATAAAAAACAATTTGTTCAAACGAGGGTGATTGTAACAAAAACTTTTAATCTTTAGAAAACAATTTAAGTAAAAGAGGTTATCCTACAGAAGTTATTCAGGCTAGAATCGAGGGGGCTAAAGCTCTTTCTGGAGCCTCCTTACTTAAAAGAGACAAAATAGCATGTCTTCTATCACACCCAAAGCACCATTTGTTGTAACACGAAATCCCGTTTACGGCCCTTACAACAAATTATTAACAAACATTTTCACATCCTTGTTCTGTCCAACAAAAGGAACAAGATTTTTGATTCACTTCCATCAGTTATTTACAGACAACCCCCTCCCCCAATTTAAAAGATTTACTTGTTAAAGCGAACTTCCTAAGGACACATCGCAAAAGTTACAAAAGGTACTTATAAATTGCATAGTAGAAATTGGGTAACATATGAGGCAATAGTGGTGACTGACTGTTTTAAGAGTTTCTACTCAGGAAAAGTGTTCAAAATACTGGGGACAATTAACTGTAAGTCAGTAAGGACCATTTACCTTATCAATTGTCTTGATTGTGGAAAACAGTACGTGGGTGAGACGGGGCCGAGTTACGTCAAAGACACCGTGGACATAGGCAGGAAATGAAAGAAGCTCACACACCTTTGGGTAAACATTTTAACACGGGTTTAATCACTCTTCAATCTGTAAAGGGCCTGAATAAAAGTCAGAGGGAACAAAAAGAATTCTTTTGGATTCACCATCTTCAGACCTTCGCCCCAGAGGGGATTAACATTCGTAAAAGCGGCAGTCCACAACTTAGCTTCTAGCTTTGGTTGTTTAACATTAACTTACTTGGAAAAGGGCAGTTGAACTGTTCGAAACGTATTTTCAGTGCATTTTCGTCTTTTTGGATACATATTCAGCCAGTGTTTTTCTATTTGTATAATTTTATATATATATATTAACGAACATGCAGCTAATATATGTTAATTTAATTATATTTTAAACTGAAAGGAATCTTTTTTCCTTCACCGGCAGGCTCTGAGGGGGTGGCAGCTCGAGGTGGTTCTCGAGGGGGTGTCAGCCACAGAGGTGCTATGCAGGCTAGCCTTGAAGTGATATATACTTGAAGCAAAGTAAAAGGATATTTTTGAGATTTAGGGGTTTTAATTTACAAACAAGTTTGCAGCGCTTGCTTATGCCCTTCTAATTAAAAGTTGATTTTCAAGCTCATTGAGTTCAGCTGACAATTAAAGGCAATCATAGGCTATTATAACTTTAGCCAGTGTGTATGCTGGTTTATTCAAGTGGTAAATCTTCTGGTAGGAAGATGGTTAATTCGGCAGGAAGAGAAACCTACATCAGAACGTGTCTACGGTGGGGGTCCAAGGACTTCTCGGGAAATTTGGAAAAAAAGGAACCACTGCGTGAGATTTCTCAAGTTGTTTAGGCATTGAAATCATAATATGAGCAGTGAAATTTTCAGCCGTTCAGTACTTTTTCTCATAAAGACCACTTGTCATTTACCGTTTTCAAATCTCGCAGGGGTGGGGCTCAGTCGTCCCCGCCTCTTCGCAGGCAATGACGCTGCACCTACGCTTACACAAATATTAGGAGAATATTTCTTGACTTATAAGGCGAGTTTTTTGTACGTTAAACTTCATTGACATCCTCAGCGATGTGCTGTAGCTATCTGAAGTTTGTAAGAAAAGGGGAATGGGGGGGGGGGGTAGGCGGTTCACTATCTGACGTTACCAAGTCGATGAACTGTTGATTTTTTAGGGAAAAATTGCCCGATCATGTTATATCTGATCTAAGCAAAAGCTTTAATAAATTCCACTCTTTTGGAGGAATATGAGAAAAGAAAAAAGGGGGGTAGGCTTTTCCTTGTGTTTGTAGGCGTACTACTGCCGAGTGGATAAAGTATAGGTATCATCAGAAGTAACGATGTTTTAACAATCGGGAGGATTGGAGTTACAGAAAGGTGGATTTGTCATCCAAGTGTAATGAACAGTTTCCTCAATATCAATAAAATTTCAAATATGAGTAAAGATAAAAACGAAAAATTGGAGAACACTAGACTAAGGTAATCTCTGTCAGCAAGTTTACAGCATTGCCTTGTGAATGTCAGTAAAATTCTAAACATGCTATTAAGTCAAAAAAAAGTTCCTTCTGTGCGATGGCGTGGAGCTAATTTTAACGTTGGCGCTTGAGTAGGGGCAAGCGGACCATCATGGACTTCACCCGTCGGGAAAACTGCCCCCATTAGGGGAATCATCCCTGGCCACGTTCGAGATGGAAAAAATGCATCCAACATTTTCAGAACAATGTCTTAAATTACTGAACCAATTAATTGGTGGCAAATTAAAAAAAATCCTTAGAATTTTTTATGTTGTTTCTCTATCTGGGCGTCTGAGACATAGACCTTAATGAAGTCACAGAACAGAAAGTGCGCCACCTGTGGAGGTAAGTGGGTATCATTACAACTTATACCAACAAACGCAGGCAGCTGATGTGTCTACCGGACGGATAAGCACTTAAGTCTACTACACGGGCGCCAAGTTTACGTCGTCCGTGCAGTGTTATTCATTGTTTACCTCTCAAAATGGCATCGCGTGAAGTAAATGCACTAGGCTTATTCTGATGTAAATTATCATAATACAACCTAAACACATTTGAGTAAAACTTTCACCAACACCGGTTGCATACATGTGAAAATACTAAAGAAGTGAAATTTTCACCAGTACATATGTAAGACAAATTCTTGGTCTTCTGCCTTTGCCAATTTGTTGGGTTTGTAGTGGCGCTATTGTATTTTTGTATCCGGTTGCAGCCGACAGCGTTTCCATTCCCACTGCGACTCCATGTAAATACAATTGTACCGCGGAATTTGAGTGGACATTGTTAATTAAATTTTATTTACTTCCATTGATCATTAAATTTAGCACCAAAATGGGGTAAAGATGATGATCAATGGAAGCAAATAATAGTTAAGACTCGAGACTCACCCACCGAAGGTGCTATGTCCTCCTGGCGCTGAAGCAAACCTACTTGATGAGTTGAATTCTTCTCCCGCGTGCACGTGCAAAAGTTATATATACAACGAAAATGCTACATACTCTAAACTCTGCCCGGTCTGGGTAGCTGTAATACTACAAACACACGCAAAATTCTGTTGAACTTGACTTACTCCCAGGTACCCGCCATATGCCTGCTACGACGGGGATTAAATTTTCAAAGAAGCCTAGCATGTTGGTGTTACACCTCTGGATTCCAGCCGGTAGGATTTTATAGGGAAAGTAACAAATAAAAATGTCTCAGCCTTATGATAGTAACTTGTAATGAGGATACAAAAATTGCGTTAATATGTGAGGGTACTTTCAAACTGTGCTAGGAAATGCTCGATGGACGATTATTCAAAATAGGAATGAGAAAATAAATCCCAGTTTAAACCAAATTGCAGCCATTTGCATTACGGTCCTAATATGGCAAAACACACTCCAGGCCCATTCCACAGGAAGTGGCCCTACAGACCAAAAAATAAAGCTAATGATACAGATTTATGGTGTTATGTTTTAAATTGGAAAACACATCAGCATTCATGTTACAATCTTTCTTTCTTCTAATTTACACGCAAAAGCATGCATTTTGGGGATATCGTACAACTAGTCTAATAATAGTACCTAAATGCTGCAAAACGGCAAAATTAATGAATAATTGAAAAAAAGGTGACTTATTTTGCACTGTATGTAATAAGTTTATCTCGTTAATTTAAGCTTTGTCTAAATGTAAGTCAATTGAACATATTTTTTTGGAAAACCTATATATTCAATTATTTGGAAAGTAGGACAACTCAATTGAATGCAGTGTCGTGACGACAACTGAGGTACATGTAACACACGTAACAAAAAAATCTAAAAAAAATTTCTGTTAGCCTGTCGTTAAGTAAGGGATAAAATATAATATCCTTGTTAAAGTTACCTTAACATCCTTATTACCATGATCCTTAGAAATCATTAATAAACTCTTTCATGTTATAATAATGTTACAATTAAATGTTGTAACACACGTAACGTTACGTGTGTAACATACCTAATGTTACGTGTGTTACATATTTCAAAAATAGCAAAATTTCATAAAACATATAAAATACCAATGTGATTACACATTAAATGTTGCACTTCATTCATAAAAGACATGGGAATGCTTTGCAAAGCAAAAGCAATGATATCAAAACCTTTAAAATTACAGTTAAAGAAAACTGACTTCCCCTCGAGAAACATTTGAGGATGATAGAGACCGAATCTCATTTGATTTATGAAATATTTTATCTGCAGGATAAAATTTATCTTCAATACTTTCCCTTTTAACAATACTGCATTAATGTTTGAAGTTAAAATTCAATTTTGAGAAATTTCTACAGAGATAAAGCCCACTGTAGATTTTCCACTATGCCCTGTATGTCTGGTGTAACACACGTAACGCTTCATTTAACAAATATTAGCCATGTTTTGACTTCAGTGCATGGTTATTTTTGATTCATTAAACTTTCTTTCCAAACGCACCTTCAGAGTAAACATTTCCATGTGAAACATTCAACTGTAATTACTACTATGTACATATTATCTGATACATATAAATGCCTTGTCGAGTATATGTAACACACGTAATGTGAGATGGGCCAGGAAGCTGTGTTCAAACAGTGCAGTTATTACTGTAGCAGCACCATGGAACTGTACTTGGTTGTCTTTCTAGTGTCAAGTACAGGCTGTATGATTGTGTCTAGCCTCCAAAATCTTTGTGGCTTAAGTTTTATTTAGAAGAAATTCAGAGGCCGTAATGCACTTAACAAAATTATGTAACACACGTAACACATAATTATTCAATTTTAAGAAAGAAAAATCTGTAGCTTTATTACCAGTGCACAATGTTATAAACAAACAGTTTTCTTTTTAATAACATTGCTATATATTTTAATTTTCAACTCAATTCAGAGAACTTTGACAAGAAAACAAAAACTGATTTTTTTTTTATTTCGTCTGATGTAATACACGTAATGCAATATTTAAGCCCTGCCCCCAGCATAGCATACCATTATCATCATTTGTTAAATATTTTCTAAAGAACCTACCATCAGAACAAACATTTCTATATGAAATGAATAAATGTCAATACTACCATACACAAGTTTTTTGAGAAAAAGGGTCAGAAAATGCCTCTGAATGTAACACACGTAACGTGGAATAGGCCTCCAGCAGTCAGATACTCAAATCGTAGACCAAATTTTCAAGTGATGGGGCGAAGGTTTACAAACTGAAAATTTTGACCATCATAATTAAAAACCTTCGTCATATTATTAACTTTATGTTCACAAACCTTTATTACAGACTCGATCCATTTAAGAGATGAAGGAGATGAATTTACCGAATATGAAAAATAGGAAGAGACTGGGGAGTGATTACAGGAAGCTTGGAAAAGCTTATCGGAGTAATCACCCCGAAGCATTAAAAAACAAGAAAATAATGAACAAGGTTGACAAAACAAAAGAAACTATGAATAAGTGAAAATTAATATAACCTATGTACCATTGCTGTACATTAATAAGATAGTCTTTAAAGGTCTGTGGACATGTAATAATTCAGTTGTTCTACTCTACAAAGCAAGATAAAGATCACCAGATCAAAAATCCATTGGAATTAACTGAATATCTATTACCTTTCTCAAGATATTTCTCTTCAAAGTTTGACCATTCGTGGGAATTGTTCATTAGCTATGCAAAATAATGATGTGAAGTGTTGCACAGTGTCTGTATTTCTTTTGTAATTCCTTTATAAATTGTCTGTTAATTACTTAATGGCTAGTTTTTAGTTCGATGTTTAATGCTAATATACTTCCAAAATTAACCCCTCGGGGAATCCCAAAATTACAGCTGTCCTTGGAATGAAGGCTAAATTAACAAGGGATGATATTACACCCAGTTGACAGGTCCATCTCTGTGCGTCACAAATTTGTATAAGTAGCTCATGTTTATTCATGATGTTAGTGACAAACAGTAATTGTCTTGTAAAATGGTCAATATTTGATGAATGTTAATGGGAATTACAGCTATTTTATCATTTTTAATGCTTTTTTTACACCAAATAGGCGAGCATCACATTTTTTTTACATGTCTACAGACCTTTAAGCTTTCTTTTAAACCAATTGGTTACAAACTGAGCCGTAAAAACTAACTAACTAACAAACTAACATTTGATTGCACAGGCTTCACTTTCTTAGTTATATTATCAGGGAGAGAGTTCCAAAATTAAACGCCTATGTACCTTATACTGAGCTGGGAAGTGCTCCTACTTAGTTCTATAAAAAATGAAAACCTACGGGCATACATTTAAGGAAAAATGCAGTACCCCCAATTTGAAGTAGTTTACTCCGGTTCACTAGTTCAGGAATGCCTTCTTTAAATTATGTGACAAACATTTTTGCTGCTTAATAAACCTAATAGAATGGATACGGAAAAAGTCCGCATTTTAAAAGCAATTCATTACATTTTACAGCATTTAGTCGTACTGAATTGTTGCTATAGTCTCGATGTCCATTATTATGTCGAAAGAAATTGACTAAAGTTTGGCTATTTTTATGGTAAACAATAATTTTGAAAATATTTCGATCAATGTAATTAACTTTTCAAACAAAATGTTAGTCCTCTGTACGTTAATGTACAACATTATGATATTATTGTAAGAAAGTGTAATACGAACATGACTTTCAGTGTTGCAAATACTTATCTGCTCTTCTTGTAATAAGCAACATACTGTTACGTAAGAAATATCTCTTTTTAGTTTGGAAGCAGGGATTCAAAAAAACTTAGGAAAGAACCATAATGCTGTATACGCTTAGAGTAAAAGACAAGTAAGCAGAAGTTCCCCATCATTTCACTTCTTTTTCCATTAAATACAATTACACGTACTATCAAGTAAAGACCATTTATGATCAATTTTTCCATGTTGAGAGCTAGAAAAAACTAAACAAAAAATAAATATTTTGACGTTTGTTTAATAATCCAACCTAAAATTAACATGGAAAAGATGAAAAAATTTTGTTTTGTTATTACCTGTATTAAATCATTCAGTCTCACATTGCACTTTTGTATTAGCTTTACATTCGGGATAATGTTTTGTATTAAAAAAGTCATTGATGGTTAAATGCTTGAAAATTAACTTTGTTTGACGAAATAAATCACTAGCTACAAAACAGTAAGTACCTTTGTTTAAAAACCTTATTGCTTAAAAATCAAGTTATCCTGCTAGGACATTTTGAATTTTCTATCACCTAATTATTCCATAAATGCAAAATTTGGTTTTGAAGTTTTTTCTGTTCCACAAGCGCAAGGTGACTTTCACCATCTAGCATGAAATAACATTGCAAGGGCATGTTTGATTGGCTGTACGGTAAACCAAATAAACGAGGCATCTGAAAGCGTAGTTGTTAAGTTAATATTTGATCACATGTCTTAAAAACATTTTTCATGAAATACAGCGTCCGCTGTGAAAAAAACTTAAATTATGGATCTGAAAACAGGACTGAATTTAAAAGACACCTGACACGATCTCATTATTCTACTAAATGATACTATAGTCTGGGAGGGCGCTCTGCCATATAGCCAAAATACACCAAATCTTGAGAACTGTTAAATTTATAACCATTCCAAAGCCTTACAAATGATAGCATCATTTCGTCTCTCAGACACTTTAATCAGCTTAATTCTTTTCAAAAATAACTTTTTGTACCTAAGATACCTTTTACGACCAAAACCTTCCCAAAATGTCTCATTTGAGACACCTCCATCGGGACGGTAGCACTGCTTGGGTGACGAACGGACAGATCCGGCCCGGAAATTAACCGTCTTAGCTGTGTCTCTAATAGGTGGCAACAATTCTCATGAGACTGGAAAGAAAGAAATATTAGATGTAATTTATGAAGCCTGCCATCTCAACTTGATTTTCATTACAATTACCTTGCTATGCTACCTACCAACCGTGGGTAGCTCTTTCTTAGATTCCATAATGATCCCTATGAGGAAAACAATCGTGCACTTGTTTTGTATTTGGCCTGTCTTTTATTCATTCCATGGGTGAATGCATCAAACGACCGAGAACTGTATATGGGAAACGGAAATAAGATTTCCTATGTACAAAATAGCGGCAAATCATTGTATTAAAGAGTGAAGGCAAATAAAGAAACCTCGTTGGAGCCATCCTGTCATATGCTGCCAGGATTTTATAAAAGTAATGACTGAAATTATACAAACCAGCTTTTTTAAACTTGCTTTTCCATTTAGCTGGACCTCTTTCCGAACAATTCAATAAAAGAACAGTATACGTGATGCAGGTTCAGAAGATCAAACAGCTGATAAATTACACCGTTTTGGAAAGCCCAGATGAACGGCTTTGTGCATGACTCCACACTAAAATAAATGTATCTGTTCTGTTACATCTGAACCCATTGAAGAAGTACTCAACAGGGGCAAACCATCTCTAAACTCAATGCTTGTATGCAGGCTTTTGGTACTACTTTCACAGTTCTGTATCATGGCTATTGGAAACTTGCAAATACCCAATTACTACGGTACATCGTAAGTGTATGAAGCAAAACATTTATCTAAAATATCCGTTTTATTTCTATAGCGAGTATTTTAATTTGCTAAGGCCCTGTCACACTCTGGCTTATCCTACGAGCGTATGCGTGCGTATGAGAAATATTGGTGGTACGGTGTCATACGCTGATATACGCTTGAGGTAGGTTAAACATAACTCGTATACGTTTCAAGCACGCTTGTGTACGTTGGCAGACGCGGAGACCGCAAAAATTTTTTGAGTATGTTCAAAAGTTTTCGGCGTATGCGAGCGTATGAATCTGCGACCGACAAGATAGAGTTTAAATGCCGAAATGTGTTTAAAATGGTGAACGAAACACCAATTGAAAAGGGTTAATATGAGGGCTTAACAATCTCAACATTGCTTTAGATAGGTTGAAACACTTCATCAATATAATAGGGAAAACATCCGTGGGTAACATACCTACAGTACTCGACAATGTTAAAATCTTCGCCCTTTTACCTTTCAGAATAATTCCCCGAAGAGCCTGAGAAATTGCTTAGTTAATGTGGAAAATCGTAGATCGTGGATTTTTCTTACAATAGCCACTTTCAAAAAAATCCTTAAGAGGTACTTTCTAAGCAATCATTATAATTTGCATCACTTGGCACCATATGTCAGGGATAGGTGGGTATTTTTCAGAGTGGGGTGAACGGGGTCGATTGGAGTGGATTGGTGTGAAGTGGGATGGATTGGGGTGAAGTGGGATGGAGTGGGATGGAGTTGGTTGGTTGAAATTTTAGATGTTGCAGTGGTTACAACTCGGTTTCGAGGAGTAACTGTTTCCTTTAGAGTCATTGCCCAGTTAATCTCTCAACAGCTTTTGCGATCTCTCATGCACTTCCACTTCTTGCAATTATTAATCGAAGCCTAAAGGTTCGATTATTGGATTTGCTCAGTTTGTCAAGTGAACTCGTGCCTTCTTTTCTGGCTCGGCGTATGAATATCTTCAGTGTGATACTTCTCTATTTACACACGATCAATGTGGACATTATACAGCATTTCATCTGCCACGCAGTTATTTTGACTTTTTCATGAAGTGGAAATTTCGACCATTTCCTCGATTTCACCAACTCAACGGTGTTCCAATAGAATAATCAGCCCATCTGAGGCATGTAGGAAGTCTTACCTTCAAAGGACGATAAGCCGTTACACAGTTCTATTGACTTTCTTTGTATACTTGGTTTGATCACTCGTAAAATAGTGCCATACTTGAACGCCGATACGCAGACTAACGCTAAGTACTTACTCCACGACCACACCGTCGAAAATCCCCGCTTGTTTAACACGCTTGTCAATCGCTACAAGTTCGTGGGCACGTCTCAGCTTAAGTTGCGCATATGCAGATGCCCGAATCTGAGGTAGAAACATTTCACAGCCATCTGCTGCCTGCGTGAAAGGTACGTTCCTGACACAACGGTTAAAGTTGTGTTGGCGGCAGGAAATTTTTGCTCTGAGAGGTGAGCATGGTAGGCCGTTTGCTCATTTTTGTATTGCACTTAATATTTACTCGATCGAAGCTTGGAATCAAGTGGCCCAATATTGGGCTTTTTCAGTGGCTTCGATTAGTACTTGCCTGCAAGTACAAACCGTCTAGTTAATTATGTAATTAGTATCTACGCTTTCAAGTGGTCTATAGTCATATGTAATGATTGTGCCGCATTGCATTCCTCTCAAACAAATGTTACTGCTCAATCAACTCATGTGCTACATTTGTGTATATGTATTGCCAAAGTTGTATGAGAGTAATTAAATGTTGAGATATGAGCACGTGATAAAAACATCAAAATGAAAAGCATGATTACATCATCTTAATCTCACTTACAGTAAAAAAAAACTATGAAATAAGGAAAAGGAAATCAATTTTAAAATATGTTAAGTAAATTTGCAGTTACTCTAACTTCTCATAGTTTCTAAATAATGCCTTTTAAAGATATTCTTCAATCAACTAAGTACTCATTAGAGTATGGAATAGGGGTAATCTTGTGTACTCAACAAATTTATCGATTTGCCTTGAGATTACCAATAATACACATCTATGGACTCCCGCCCAATAAACATATCACCTTTAATCGAAGAACTAATGATATTGATGAAATTCATGGATGTTTAAATATATGCTATGAAAAATGTAATATGTTAAAAATTTAACAAAAAATGGCATGAATCGGAGCAATTTTACTTCGTTATGACAAATTTTGACATCTGGGCCCCTGTGATGGGTCTAAGATATTGTAAAGCAGTCTACCATATCATGGAGAAACACAATCATAGAATCTTTATTCACAAAACCACCAGAGAAAGAGTGATTCATGTTGATTTAATTTGAGCGATACGAAAGTGTACGTGATGTAAAACCAGGAAGTAATTAAAACCGAGATTAAGTTAGCCAACTATTTTAAAAAAAGAAACAGAAATCAACTATGATGCTTCCTCACCCGGGAAGGCAAAAAGTGGGAGGAACAAGTGACATGTATTTGGTGTATGTTTTGTGAAATGGGCTTACCTTGTGACCTAGGAAACCTGGATTAAAAATAACTATTTTCAAATGTCACCAGAAAGGCAAGAACGTAAACAGCTTCTCAAAATTGAAGTAGGGGCGGACATAAACTTTTGCGAGAACAATTCAAGAGCAAATCCCGAAGCCATAGCAAACGGTGGACCCAGGTCTAACAAAGGACCCCAGAAAATGGAATATTAGAAGTTGTAAGTGCAATCTGGGGCATTTTACCACCATTTTAATCCATTAAATGGCTGTTTTTACCATTTTCGATCTTGATGTTATTGAATTACCTATTTTGTAACCTATGGAATCAAACATGTTACTTATATTGTTAGGGTTTCGGAAAACAGTTGGGGAGAAACGGTTTGATATCCCTTCCCTTTTCAAAAGTGGGGACATATCCCTCGTCCCCCACCCGTCGACGTCCATGT
This sequence comes from Holothuria glaberrima, assembly GCA_009936505.3. Taxonomy (NCBI): domain Eukaryota; kingdom Metazoa; phylum Echinodermata; class Holothuroidea; order Aspidochirotida; family Holothuriidae; genus Holothuria; species Holothuria glaberrima. The sequence continues at coordinate 14,552 of WURT03178520.1, read as the reverse complement.
AGGTAGAAAATGAACAGATCACAAAATTTCAATTCCAACACTTCGGTTTCAGTACTATACACTACTTCTTGCTGATGGTTGATTTATATAATAGTGCAGTGAAGCTACAGTGAAGCTTACAGAATTCCAGCCCCGGGTTTGCTTCTTGAAGGGATAATGTGGCAATCGTACAATATGAGCAACGTTTGTCGGTTTGTTGCCTGATATAGATGATTTGATGTATACCACTCCTTTTACAAGATCATTCATAAGTAAATAACTGCTTAATACTACATTTCTAAAGAATAGACATTATGAAGTATGCTTATTAGTCATCTACTCCCTTACGTTTAACCTATATTCCCTTTAATTTTACTGCTTGTCTAGATTATCGTTCAAAAGTAGTAAAAGTTCTTGTAAAGTGCTTGGTGTATTCACCAGTTGTGTTATCCGAATTTCACTTAAAAGCAACATTAAGGTGTAGATGCCAACAATTTTGTGATTACTCCAGAGAATCCAGAAATCAATGTCTGTCTCGGGTACAAGGCACAAAGGGGTGCCATGCCATAGCCGCAGGTCATCAATTCTGAAGCTTGTCAAAGATAACACCATTTTGCTTCTAAACCGTCACCCCCTCCTCTTGGAAAACACGCCCTTCGGTAACACCTGACCTAAAATAAGAGCAATCCACAAAATTATGAGTTCAAAACTTTGCTAAAGATTACACAACTCCCAATTCTCTATTTAAGACAAATTAAACGAACAAAACATTTCCAAAAGGGAGGGGAAATTCTACTACTTAGACCCACCTGCACGAGCTAATATTTTATCTCCCGGATCCAAACTATTGTAGGTACACAATTTAGACAAAATTTCGAGTTTATCTGAGTAGAATTATATTATGATCAACCAACCTTCTCCCTCCCAATAAACTAAGTCCTGGGAGCGCCAAAGATACAATCAGTTTGAACTTTGGGCAAAGATAGTACCATTTTGCATCTGAGCCACTTTACGTGAACAAAACTTTCTGGAAGAAGAAATGAGGATGCCCACCTTTTGACATCTCCTTGAGGGTGCCAATCCCAGGTGCCAACTCTCCTAGGTATACACCACTGTGCCTATCAAACTCAACATTCTGGTGCAGACATGACCTTAAATAAAACAGTAAAATGACATCATTGTTCCCTGTATTTGGTTCATAAAAAAACATTTTTGCTTTGTACAATTTAATAAATATGCCAAATAGCTTACCTAATCTTCCAGTCAAATTTAGTGACACCATTTTGTCTGTAGGCATCATTTGAATTAAAAACCTTTCTAAAAGAGGAGAGGGATGTCCCCATCCCCTTACACTCCTACCCCAGGTCCACAAATATACACACCTGTGATGGACTGGTGTTTCTTTATGCAAAACATTTTTCTGTATTTAGCTGAGCTATACCAACTTTGTTAGCTTACACAGAAACATCCAGTTCTATTATCTACAACAAAGTAATTTTTTTATTTTCTTTCTGGAAGGATAAATTTTAAAAATAATGAACGTTCGCATGCAACTTAAAATTCCTGGAAAGTGTCATTGGCCACAATCTGGGAGACATTAACAGGCGCGGATCCAGAGAGGGGGGGTCCAGAGGGTCCGGACCCCTCCCTGCTCTTGGCCACCGAAAAAAATTTTGAACCATTTTTTCTCCATTAGGAGTAACTGGGCCAAAAGAACCTAAAAATATTCATTTTCAGACCAAAAAGTGTCCAAATGGAGGTGTTCTTTTATCCCTAGACCCCACCAATTTGAATTACAGCTCAAAACATGTTCCAGTGAATTTTCTCCGTGGAACTGAGTAGTTTCAAAAGAATTAGAGAAAATGATCGACTCTCCAGAACTTAGTGACGTGACCAAAGTAGCGATTTATCAGGATAAAATACTTTGATGTAAGAGTAGTCAATCTTTACCCCATGGTGTATAGGAGTAAATATTCAGGAAACCAGGGATAGGTCTGATTTTATGTCGTTGGTTGACTAAACGTAGTAAGTAGTCAACTATAGCGGTTGTGCTATTGCTAGGCGCGTTTCGACCCTGGAAGATAAGTACCCGGTCTCATCAGTTGAGGTAAGGTAGAATAGCGGCGGGTCCCATTTCAAATTTTATGAAGTCAAAATAGGATATAATATTCATGCATGAGTTTCATAAGGATCTCAACCAGAGATGTGTCAAGGCAGTTTTATTTTGAAGTTTCCGAAGTGAAGGATGCTCTTATGAGAGAGTCGCTCAGGTTTTTAGCCCGTTTGTAAGCAATGAGCGGAAAAATCTTAGATAATGTCGGATGTTTCTCGATAAAATGACAATTTTTTGATGAGGCAACTCTTGAGATCCTTGGTTTTGATATGAGGAGAATAAAGAAACATAAAAGACAAAGATAAATTGGTGGGTTTAATTTTTGAAGTAAGCAGAGATGCTCGATTTTCGAAACTGATGATAGCAGATACAATTCTGCTCTCGTAAATTATGTTTAAATTGTGCGACTTTAGTGTCAAAGTCAGAGTGGTTATTCCAGAGCACGGGCGGCGATCCGGGGGGGGGGGGGATGGAGGCATATATCACCCCCATGAGATTGGATGGGGGGATACTGTACACTATATCCTCCCCCTCCCCCATGAATTCAACCAGGCACATCCGGAAATCAGAAAACTTCACCTTTTTCTAGACTTTTTACGATAGGCCTGTTTGTTTTTATAGGAAATACTTCCCACAGTTGTCATAAAATCACCTTGCAAAACCTCAAAAGGGGCATTTCCAGTGATCTGGGGGTATTTTTGGCCAAAATTTTCTACTCTCCGCTCCAACTGACGGTGACGCTCCGCTTAGATAGTTTTTTCTAGACTTTTTACAATATGCCTATTTTTGTAAGGAAATACTTTTTGTCATAGTGTCACGTTGCAAAGCCTGGAAAGGGCCATTTTTGGTGATCTGGGGGTTATTTTTGGCCAAAATTTTCTTTGAACGCTCCGCGGCAACTCATGGTGGCGCTCCGCTTAGATAATGTCACTGACTATATCCCCCGCCCCCAACTTTCAAAGACGGATCGCCGCCCATGTTACAGAGCCGGGGGTAGCGCAGGGTTTTCCTTTAATAAATCCCTTAAAATAGATTTCTGGGTGTGTAGATTCCCGTGATAAATATTGAAAGGTTTCGCAGGGTGTATTGTGAGTTCCAGTATCGAGGTTTCCCGATTTTCAACACGAAGATTGCAATCACTAGAAACAGACTGGTCCTCTGGTGGAGCTGGATTCTGTCTCTTTAGTGATAGCGTACTCTTGCACTTCGTGGTGCTCATTTTGAACTAATGTGATGGGTGGATAAATTATGTTGGAGAGACAAATCATCAAACGGACGTGAAAGAGAATAAATTGGATAGGCTTACTCGTTCCTCATTGAATTTGAGGTGTCATGGTTGATTACTCTTGCTTTGGTAACTAGAGGTGCATTTGCTCTAGTTTAGGTTCAGTTTTTAGGCTAAAACAAGACATTCAGACCCAGGCACGTAGCCACGGGGGTACTTGCCCCCCCCCCAAAGAATTTCGATAAAAGGTCTTCCACTGAAGGAGGAAAAATTATTACGAGACCAGCCTATTTGAAATACAAATATATGAAGAAAAATGGAAAATCTCGCACCATTTTGCATCTATAATCCTTGACATTGGCAAAAACAAAATTCAAAGGGGAGGGGGAAACCCCTCCCATTAGACCCCTCAATCATACCGGCGAAACTCAACATCGATGTTGCCCCCCAAATTGGTAACTCTGGCTACGGGCCTGTTCGGACCCCTCCCTGGAAAATTTCCTAGATCCGCCCCTGATTAAGGGCATTTTTGTAGAGCTGTGCACACTAACTATTGTTGGCGCTCCACCTTGATAGTCTTACATGTAAGTTCTTCAATCTCCGCCCCCTCCCATCTTGAAAAGGCTCCAAAGCTTATTAATTTAATTTAATGACGGTGTTGATATTTGCAATAGTAGTGGAATATTGAATACGCTTTCTAAGGTCTCTTACTCTCGTTAAATTTAAGAGAAAATTGTGCTCCAAGTATAATTTTAAGTGTCTTGGTCAAGACCTTAGTACTAGCTAGTACATACTTTTGTCACTATCGTAAGTGCACCCTCTCTATATTCTTCAGAAATCCTGAGCTCTGCACTAGGTTATGTCTGGAGCAAAATCCTCACGCAAATGCAAGAGCGCCCTCTATTTTGTTTTCTACCAGGTAAACTTATTAACGTCTTGACCAAGACTAGCGTTGCACTGCGTTTATCCATTCTAACAAGAGAGGCAGCAACGCGTGATGACAAACTTAGTGTAAGAGAATGTTGGAACTCCTCAAAGAGAAACATTGCGTTTAAAGTACACCAACATGGTATGCAAGGAAAATAGCTTGAAATCAATCATTATTAAACCAGTCTTACAAAAATGTCTAGCGATAGCTTTATCTCCTCAAAATGCCATGTACTACAAGAGTTATGGGAGTTTCATTAATTGAATACTTGAAAAATTTGGACCAACAAATTATTTTTGAACAAATAACCAGAAAAGAAAAGTACCATAGGCTACTACCTTAATTTAATTTAGCTGTCATTCCGTATCAAAAAATATTGGCTTTAAAAATATAAAAATCTTCTGTAAAAGGTAATATTTCTCTTTGAGCTCTTTCTTAAATGCAAAAAGCCATTGCAGTGATGACCTTTCAGTAGAAATTTTATGAACACTTTTTGACCGACCATTGGGCATCTGGTTTTAAATTACCTAATTTTGCGTTTGACAGACCCGACTGTCAGATGAACAGGTAAGAGGTCGCCCAATTAGCTTGATCCCAAAGCTAACTAAGGACTCAAACTTCGAAAGAATGACCTCCCGATCTCGTTATTGAATGTTGGTTATAAACAAACTGCTAAGGTTCTCATTGCTAGGTTAAATATTTCACCTCAGTAGTTTATTCGAACCAAACGGGATTCATTCAAAACAGGTTTATTCGTGAGAAAATTTGTTTTGTCTTATGTTGTATTAACGTGTTTTTAAAGATCATGGCATTTCTGATTTTTTTCTACGGGTTGACTTCAAAAAAGGTTTGATAGACTTGAGAAGGATTTTATTTGCATATGCAGTAGTTAATTTGTTTAATTTCAGTCCTGATTTTATCAGAAGCGTGCGTACTATTCACTCAAAAGCCAAATCATAAATATGTAAAAACAAATATTCTGCCTTCTTTTCCCAGATCTCCTGAGAGGTTAGACCCCTGAGTTATTACGTAGACAGTGCTCTCCCTTAAGCCCTGTTTATTTCTTCTTTGCACAGAAATACTAGCTGTTTGCATTAAAATGTCGTGAAAAAAGTTTGCTTAACAAAAATTTACTCTGACAATAAGCCTTCAGTGTACACAATGGAGATTGTGTGTACTTAAGAAACTGTTTCAACCATAGACAGAGAGCCAATCGGTATAATCTTGGATGTTTTACTCTCAGTTCGAGACTTCACAGATGCACCTGAGTCCAACTAATTAATCCGAGTCCAAGCTTATTCCGATTTCAGTTGCCCGATTCCCGACCAATGAGTTTCGAGTCCAGCAGCCCTCGAGTCCCAGTGGGTTTTGGATTCTAGTGGCTCCAGTTCGAGACTTATACATGTGACAATGTATAGCACATGTTTTTTTATATTACGGTTTACATGTACATGATACATTATTCATAAGTTCATTGTTAAGAATCAATTTCATAGGCCGGCCGATACTGGACAACTGACTGTGCGTGGTCATCCATTATTCATAGCGTGTACCAATGACCATTGTACTTAAATTAATCAGCATACAATGTTTATATTTGTAGACTCGGATTGAACAGACTCTGAGTCCGTCTGCATCTCATTCCGGGGCTATTCAATTTTTACAATCTACCGTTCTCTGGACGTATTCCGAGACTAGTAAAACAGACTCGAATACGGACTCGGTCGTTACAGCTTCTTTGATAATACTTCAACAAGCTTCAGTTATCGGACATACGCCGTGTATTCAATAACCATGGAAGACATCCGTAATTGATGAAATCAGAAGTATGAAAATACACTGCATCACATTTTTTTCGAAATGCCCATAACTCATAACACTGAAATAAAAATAATTCGTCTAGCCGGTGAGGAAAACAGTTGAATGTTGAAGTTTTCAAATATTTTTATCCTAACAAAATTAATTGCAAGACCATTATTTTATTATTTGAATTTTCAAAATGAGTGTGGTGTTTGGCTTTTACATGTAAATAGAGAAGTTTTAGTTTTTGCATTATTTTGCATAAAAATAAAGTGAAACTTGAGTTTTGTACTTAGGAAACTTACTTTACTACACTATATAGACCGGATAATTTAAAATATTTTTGGTCAAGATTATAGCGCATGGTATTACCACACTTGTGTGTCTGAGGAGTCATGACTTATGAGTGACTGACTGACTTTTGTCCAAGATTGTCTGAGAATAAGCAGCACATTTTTTCAAGGTTTTCGGAGAAATTAGAGAGATAAACTAAGAACTTCGGTTCATATTTTTCAATGTAATGAAAATTATTCTCCTAGGATGAAATCATTTTAGCAGATTCAACAAATAATGATAAAAATAATCATCCATCAACGATAAACGGTAGTAACCGTGAAGGAATCAACTTAAATAAGTGGGCACAATTATTTTAAGGTTGACTCTGAGATTAGAATGAGTCAATTCTACTGCTGAAGGAATGCACCTGACGTCATCTCGTCCTCCCAAAACTGTGTACATCAACTTTAATATCCATCACAAAGTAAATCAGTTTTCAATGATAAACGGTACTTGTTAACAAAAGGATCAGTTAATCAGCGGTTTACCGGTACTATACATAGTACAACGATAGGAGGTGTTCCAACAGTTTTGTCCAAGATTGTAGCCCTACTGCACAAAAATACTACTATATGGCAGATTACAATAAATTTTTGGACTAAAACAGGCAGTTTATAAGCAGTCCAGGACATAAAACCACACTTAACAATCCTCCCTAATTTGCGATGAATTCTTAAAAAGAATGATTCCACAAATGTATTCAAATTTTGGAATACGTGTTGTAGGTAAGGGGGTAAGGGCACACATTGCTGTGATATCATTCAACCAATGTGATGTGAGCTGTCAAATGTGGGTTAAAACAGGGAGTTGCTGTGTGTCAAATAGAAACTCCCTGGTTATAGGGCGTTTAAAGGGACCTAATAATACTAAATATAGTATTCGAGTCAATGAAAATGCAAAACAAGTAACCTTACAAAGTGACGTATGAAAGAATGCTGCATAAAACAGTGCTCTTCTATTGGCAGAATGTTAGTAAGGTGGGTAGGCTCTCTGCCGTGTAAGTCCCAGACTTAGTCCTAGCCTATTCCGTCTAATAAGCAAAACTGCCTTTGTATAAATGTTCATCATTTCTGTGACTTTTCATCTTTTTTGACCTGATGACACATAATACTTATAGACAAGTATGGAACATTGATATGAAAGACCAGACTAAACTGTGCTGCCAGCGACCTTTCAGAGGGATTTCGGTGGATCGAGGGGTGGGGGAGGGGGTCAATACTGCAGCTGAAATGACATATCAGCATCCTTCCAACTGAAGACGGGCAGGGGATACTAATTCAATTTTACTACCATTTTATCCCGATGGCGGGTGGAGGGGCTAAGGGCGGTGGGACATTTGCACGTTTTACTTGTGGGTTCAAATGCTTATCTTTTAAAGGTTGTTGATATATAGGCCTACAATTATTTTAACGAAATACCAGTATATTAACGATAACTATGAATAGGAGGATATATACTAGAAAATAGTGGTGTCGTTCAAATATTGACACCACTGGAACTTTTAAAAGTCTTCAGAAATTGGTCTTCGTATTTTGTAAATCAATAAACAATTGCCTGAGTAACTAGGAGGGTGATGTGCTCTCAAACTAGATTAGAAACATTGAAATAAAACAGAATATTTATGAGAAAAATACACGGAAAAGAGCGGCGTTAAAATGTTTAATTCATATATTGAAAAAATGTTGAAATGTGAATTAAACATTCCAGAATTAAGAATGCACAGATGCGAATGACTTCACTGAATTTAATGAAGTTAAGTCGCACGAGTCTCCTAGCCTGCGAAGCTAGCAGTATGATCCCTTCTTCACTAGCTAAGCAAGACGAATGTGTGAGTAAAACCAAATATTCTTCTGTCTCGATGGGATACTTCTCTATTAGCTACGCTACAGACAATGAATAAAAAGAAGCATTTTCAAATGCAATGGTGTCACTGATTTACTGAATAAACATGTTCAGAATAGAAATGTCAGTCTCACACTAAACGTTCCTTTTGATATCACATTCTCTAATTATGGAGAATGTTGCCATAACATACAATACATATCAATGACGCCATGAATTATGAAAACGACCTTTTCGTTCGAATGGCCAGTGAAGGAGTATTTTCATTTTTATCAGCAAAGGAAATCAATGCCTCGTTCAGGCTGCCCAGGGCAAATGTTAAACTTGTAACGAGTGTAACTGAAACCGACAGACGAGTAAACCGCCAACAAGGAAATTGTTTTATTTTATTGAATCGGCGAAGAGGTGTTCTCTTTGTTTTCTTTGGTGTGGGAATCCTGTTGAAAATGAAGTTAAGATAATACACAAAACCAGCCTGCAGGTATTGTATTGTGCAAAACGGCTCTCATATGTTTTCTCATTATAAGTTTTTTGTCAATATTTGGTGCTGACTGCCAGACCTTTATTAGTTGATACATTTTAAATATTTTCTGGTTCACTGAAGTTTTGACAGTACTTCAGTATAATGATGCCATATGTATGTGGAGAAAGGAAAAGAGACTCAGTAGTACAAAAGATTACAAAACCCTTTTTTACCCTTTTTCATTTGAAATTTAACTTTAAACGCTTGGGCTAACTTTATAGTGCAATTCTCCCTTTTCATTGTACCATGCATACACACAATTTTCCGAGAGATATTTTTAGCGACGTTACATTCCGATGAGAACCTTCATAATCTTACGACTAACTGTGTTGAAGCTTAGTTTCTCAGCAAGAGAAGGTGCTGAACTTCTACGGCACCCGTTCCAATAAGGGACCTATTGGGTTTTTTTTTTCGGTCTACTCAGTGGACCAAAATGGGCAACGGGGCTACAAAAGGACTTATTGTTGGAGTCGTTCGAACATATGGACCCATATAGGCTTATTTAAGAAATACACTCAGTGTTCTCCATAGGTCCAAATTTTGTCATGGCTCTCGTTTCTGATCTGAAAGATGACAATGATCGTCGTGCTGGGGGAAGGGTCTAAGAGGAGGGGTTCCCCCCTCCCCTTTGGAAATTTCTTTATTGGAAAAGAGTTTAATTTAATTTGCAAACGTTTTCAAAAGAAGTGAAAGCAATATTTTTTTCGGTACAGCCGATGTTCTTGTGAGGGGGCAACTTTAAGACCAGGCGCTGACGCACGCTCTTCCGATTTTGGCCCGGACAAAACGGCTAGTGGAGAACACTGATACGCTGTTGCAGAACGTGCAGCCTTGCGGTATGCACATGTAGGCAGGCCTATAGTACCTAATTCTTTTTTAATTTCTTTTTGAAGTGTACCGTACCTAATGAGTCTGAAATTTTAAAAAATGTATGTTACAAAGCTTCAAGTTGAAACATAAAACCAAATCGTGCAACTCTCATCTTCACACAAGGGCGTAAAAAGCGGGGCTGGGGGACGGCAGCTCCCAGCGAAATTTGTGGGGGTGGAAGTGTGCTTCGGCCACCCCTCCCATTTTCCAAGCACAAAACCCCTTATTTTTGTCTCTCCTGCAAGAAATGTCAAATATTTGCAGTAATTTACCATAAAATTTGTCCAAAATGATGCACCAAATTGCATCTAAGCTTAGACCCTCAAATTAAATGCACCAGATTACATCTAAGGACCCCAAATATTCAAAACTTTTCCAATGGGCTTAGAAATGTCAAAACTGTGCAGTAATTTACCTTAAAATTTGGGCAAAATGATGCACCAGATTGCATCTAAGGACCCTCAAATACCAAAAGTTTTGCAAGGGGGAGGGAGACACCCTTAGACCCCTCCCTCAGGACGGCGATCCGAAATAAAGTTCAGCCCCCAGTCTGGAACAGCTTCCTACGCCTATGTTTTCACAGGGTATTTTTGAGCTAACTTAGGTATAAAATGTTGAAGATTTACAACATTTACAAAACATTCCCAAAACATTTCCAAAACATCCACTGGCAACAAATCCAAAATATGCTTGTTTTCGGTTTGTTGCAGAGTGTATACAGGGTATGCAGCAGGTTTTGAAAATGTTGCAGATGAAATGTCCTGTCAATTCTTTTCAAAACATTTTCAAAACATTTTCATTTTTGTTGCAAGTGAAGTGTTTTGAGAATGTTTTACAAATGTTGCTCGTGTATACAGGCCTTTACTCGTATTGCAAGTTTTCAATTTTACAATAAGTAATGCAAGTAAACATGAAGTAATTCAAGGTCATTTAAACATTTTCATTTGAAAAGGAGACAAAAGCAGGTAATGTGAGTTGTACAAGCTTAAGCATGGGCATCGCAAATTATTGCGCAATGGACTATTTCAAATTAAGTTAAAAAATATCAAAACTTTGTATCTCAGCAACGGAACATGTTCTGACATGGTAGTTTCATTTTTCATTTTGCAACCTCTAAAATATATGGTCGTGTTATTCTGGACTGGAGGTACACTTTAAAACATAAATTATACTACATTTTCTGCCATCGGAATGGGGCTGAGCTTCGATCAGGCTTCCTAAGTCTTACTGGGACTCGCCTCGGGCGCAATTCAACTGTCTAATGGCAAGGCAAAATGGGACCTTCATTGGGGTCAATTAAGCAGCAGCCAAGGCTGACACCCTTCAGGTGAGTTTCGAATGAACAACCTTCTAAAAGGGAAGGAGTGTTACATTGCAAGCTGGACTACTCTACTACGGTAGGGAAGGGGCAAGTGGAGCAAACCTCAGAACATAGACTTGTGCTACTCCCTTTATTCAAAACCCAGACATAAAAAACTTAATAATGTTAATAGTTTGTATGGCCGGCAGCTGAACATTAATGTGTATATCCGTGTGTATTTGTGTATAGAAACTGAAATGCCGGTTCCAGGAAACACTAGAGGCAATAGTAGTCATGCCATATATTGTGTGACATTTACCGAAATGAACTAATGAATCCAGGTATAACGTATAGTCTCTTGCTCGACATTTACTTCGTACTCAATACCATGTCCCACCGTGCTGTTGCTTCAGATAGCCATTGTGGACTACAGGGGACCGTTGGACATTACTGAGATCATGGGGGCCTATTTGTTAAGGTACTGGACTTGGGATCTATGGACTGGTGGTTCACATCCCAACTGGGACATTATGTTGTGTCCTTGGGTAAGATGCTTTTTCTCAATTGCCTCTCTCAACCAAGGGGTTAATGGATACCTTGCGAGGAAACTTTTATATTGATGCGTTGTTTGTGATTGCTCCTATAGACCCTTTTCCAAATAGCAATTACAAAGTATTGTGGGATAGTTTTTGTGTGCATAATTTTTGCCAATGGCATTTTACTGTGGACAAGAACAATGCATACCCAAAACTGTATCCCAAAATTCTTTGTAATCGCTATTTGGAAAATGGTCTATAGGAAGTCCCCCAGGGGACACGTTAAAGAGGCATCACTATCCAGGGTGGCGGTTACGAACAGCAAGGGATGTGCACAATATAGTGTGGGTTTGACAATTAACCCGTGGCCAGGGGTAATGATTATAAAGCGCTTTGACATGTGTTACGTAAAAGGCGCCATATAAATGCAATCATTATTTATTATTATTTTACAGCAAAAGGAACCTGAATCACAACTTCTGTTTTAAAGTAAAATAACTTAATTGTTATCTTGACATGGTAATGGCAGTATAAATCATCAGTAGGTTGAAATAGTAGGTCGAACGACGAGGGCTATTTAATTTAACTGACCGGTCCTTCATCGGTCCTTTGGCTCAGATCACGAATTGTATGTTTCTGGCGTCACTTATTACAGTCTTGTGGCCCTCCTGGGTCGTAGCACCTAAATTTATTTCAGAATTTTGACTACAGGAGAATTGGAAAAAGGAAAAACGTTTCAGAATAGCTAACACAGTGTAAACTCAAGTTTGGGTTCCAATTTCTAAAAAAGCTTACTTATTTTACTTAAATATGGAAGTCGGCTATGCTTAAAATAAACTATCCATTAAAAAGGAAGTAAAAATAATGTAAATGTAAAACTGAATCAAGATAAAAAAAAAAAACCAAATTTACATTGGCCTGGGGCCCGTGGGCAATTGACATGTAAACAAAACAGCTTTTTAACTCAACAATGATAGAAGATCCCCTGATGAAAAATTCGCTGCAATTAATTAAAAGTCCTTTACCGTTCTCCGGGTATACATCTTCAAAGGTAATTAACCGTGCCGTATTTCTCGGATTTCTCGTTTGATATGCAGACATTATGATGTGAAGAGTCTGCATTTCCTTTGTGAATCCGTAATAAACCTTCTGTTAATTACTCACCAGCTAGTGTCTAGTTTGGTGTTTGATGTGGACAGTTTCAAAGCAGTCAAAAGCTACTACTAAAATAAGCTCAGGGCATGCCAGCATTACAACTGTCGATCCTTGGAGTGAAGGTTAAACAAGAAAAGGATAACATAAGATATATCTCTTGATTCTCTTTTTCACGTCACAAATTTGCATTTACATTCCATGTTTATTCATGGTATAAGTGCAAAAAGGTAATTGCCTTGTCTTGTAAAAGAGTCACTATTTGATGAATCTCAATTGGACTTGCTACTTTTTAACGTTTTTAATGTTTTTACATCAAATAGGGCGGTTTGGCATTTGCATGTCCACAGACCTTGAGTAGTCAAAGTATTTTTCAGTCGCAGAAACCTGCTTCAATCAAAAACAATCAGTGTAATACTATAGACTAGTTGTTTTGTCGCCTATTCTCCACTACCCACACACAACAAACAGACAAAGACCTATAGACAAATAAATTAACAAGCAAAATAGATAAGAATTTCCAATAAAAGAATAAAGAGAATCAAACAAAAGCAGTCGTGGCAAGCAGGCTAGTGTTATTTGTACATTTATTACATAACCCTTATTGAACTTGCGGTATGAAAAAAAAGATTATTTACTCAGTTTTTATATCTGCATCTGTGAAATACAAAAAATATACTCTAGGTCAGTCATACTAGGTACATCAATGACAAAACGCAAATGACGGCATAGCCGCACTTATTAACATGTTGCCGTTGAATAAGGCGTACCCGGTATGACCAAATCCGTAGACAATGAACTCTTACATTCTAGATAAGGAAGTAAGAAAACCCTTTATTATTATTACTGATTGTGGCTTTGTTCCAATAAAAGAATGAAGCACAAGGTATATTCGACAGAGAGGAGAATCAAACTTGATCCACAGCGACAAGATGGAAGTACTTATCGGCAAAGTTCTCCCAAGTGTATACATGGTGTTACTGTTGTCATCAGTTAGTAACTGTCAACCAAACTGCACAGGTGAGACAAAGTAACATATTTTTACGGTCACTAAAACAATTATTACCGTTAAAGAGCCGTGTTTGATGGGTGCTAAAACTTTGTCAGTGATAGACAAACTAATTAACATATTATAATAGGAGGCAAGATGCATATCAGGGGCATAATAGGAATCTTAGGAACGGTCAACCACCCTTTTTCTGCGGGCTGGAATAGCATTCTTTAAGTGTGGCTTATAGCTCGTAGCCTGTGTGCCTCTGCTTTTGCAGCTAATACGTTACAACGAAGGAGAAATACTTGGTATCGGAATTTTTAAGACACTAGAGCTTTCGGCCAGCTGGGACTCAGTTGTGGACTCGAATACGATTTCTACTAGAATTGGTCTCCGGACCGATTCCATAGGAGTCTGGAAAACCGAAAAATTCTTGAAGACTAGGCTACTCAAGACTTAGTTTTATTGATGCACATTTTGATGAACAAATGGACACACACAGTACATTTAAATACTGAGTGGGACAGATTTGCCTCACAGCAATGACCTCATTAAATTCGTAATTTAAAAGAGTATGCCGTATATGTGTAGGACAGGCGACATTTTCAAATAGGCTATACTCGAACCAGACTCTCAATTAGCTGTGAATTACATACTTGAGTAGAAAGTGGTTTAATCTAGGGATAGACTGACTCTGATCAGGGAGGTGATAGTAGACGGAGATCTATCGAAAACTCTTTCTTTGAACCCTACTAGTTGCCGACAGTAATTTCTTTTGTGTGTTGTTCTTTAGGAGTCAATAGGCTTAAGAGGAGTTAAGGACTAAGTGCAAGTGGGACACGTCGTCTGCTACATCTCGATGAGCAGATCGAGAAATTTACTCCTTGCCTTAACATTGCCAGTCGTTCAAGCTGTAAATTAATTTGAGGGTTTCGACGCGATTGGACGCTATTTACA
>WURT03178519.1:0-49534 GCA_009936505.3 Holothuria glaberrima | reverse complement strand
TGACCATGGAGATGGTTTTCATGGTGATGTCCGATGTGAGTTGTTGGTACTTGATAATTGCCTGAGTGCTTCCTTTTGTAGTCACTTTAATAAGTAATTGCAACGCTTCTGCCTTAAATCAGAATTTTATCAATAATTGCAACGCCTCTGCTTTTATCAGACTTCTTTATGACAATCATTACGCTCATTGCGTGAGCGTATGACTGAGCACTCGGGATTGGCTATATTAGATTCCGTGGGGTAAACCGGAACTTATTTCAGTGGGGCAGGCCTTGGTGTTATATAGGTAGTCCTCTTGGGCAGTGCATGGGGTAACTTTCGGTTTGCAGTGAGTCCCGTCTATCATGATATACTGGACTTATATGGTATGGTTTGGAGGATTCATCATACATAAAATATTTACTTCTCTGTGTTGGTACGGGTCAGCTGGTTAAGTAGTATAGTAGCTGGGAGTATATCTTTTAGCTCTCGGGGCCAGGCTGGATATAAAACCTAAGCCTTTCCCCAGGAGGACGCCTATCTCTGGGTCCAACAGGGTACATGTCGAAAGGTTCTTGATCAGTTTATTTTGTAATAGGGTCTGGTAACAGGTGGAACGGGCATGCCGTGATTAATTCTTGAAATGAGAATGATGTTTGGGTCGGGTAGTACCAGAGGTGGGTCTGGTAAAACGTCGTGTAACCATAACTAAGATATGACGAAGTAAATGAGACAAGAGCCACAGTAGCAATTAGCAGAGAAGAGAAGCTCTCAAGTTCTGATTTATCTGCATGGTGCCCTTAAAAGCCGGAGCCGTTGGGTAATGAGAAGTTTCCTCTCCTTGTTTGGTGGGGGTGAGGCCTACCTTCGAATCTTCTGCACTGCCTGTCCACCAACTTCGGGAACAGGGTCGCCCGTTTAACCTTTCTGCTCAAGTTTTCCTTGCTGTCGGTGATGGTTTCTATGAATGTGAAGGCTGCTGGTCATTCTTTGGCAACTTTTTTCAAGAAAAATGCTAAGTTGGTTAGGTCAAGCTCGGCTACGGTAAGCCTATATAGTTTCCTTGGAGCTTTGCATGGGATTTTAATTATACCAATCCCAAAGGAATGACGGTTCAAAAGTTTGTTTACTGGTTGAGATGTACCAATTTTGCATTCAAATTATACTGACTACTGTACTGTGGCACTGTACGTATTAGTCTATATACAGTCTGTACGTGTCAGAAGATTCGTGGAACTAGTACGTACAATGAATTGTGACCACGATAAAGCTAACAATTCACTGTCAAATTTATCTTCGTAGGCCAACTCTTTCGCTTGTGGTAGTCAATATTATGTTCACGAGGTTAAAATTAACCGCTCTGTGTAATTTTTATTCCGACCCTCCCATGTGGGTAACGAAATTTGAAAACGAAAGCACTTATTTGGGTACGGCCTGCTGTCTACGGGCTGTTCAATCGAACGGCTTGTCGTGAGAGACTTTATCTTTTGGTTCTGTTAAGTTTGTTCATCCAAATGTAAGGATGAATACATTTAAAGATAATTAACCGATATCATCCAATCAGCTTGGGTATTGTATGACATCTGCTGGATATTCATAGATAAATACTCATATCCCTTGCTACGAACGTTGCAGTTCACTTTTGCGCGTTGAGTTGTCTACATATTGGAAACTCTTCATTGGCTATAGAATGGTGAATATTCATACACGACTACCACTGGCTAAAATCTGACGCTCACCAAGTACAAAAGATACAAGTTTCTCGCGGGAACCCGCTTATAGTGTGTAGCAGTCAAGCAGTGTATAACAATACAATGATTCGGTGTAGAAAGTGTGAGAAATTGTCGTGGTCAAGCCTCGTTCACTGCGTGTTGTTCAATATGGGTAGCGGGGAATCCAGGAATTGAGAAATTGTTGTGCCTGCAGCGGTGCAGTCGGAGAGGCCTGAGAGGGTGTCATTATGAGGAACAGTGAAAGAGTAGAGAACCATATCAGCTGGGAAAGAACATCGCGAGAGACTTGGGGCACGTCTAGTGTAAACTTGACAAATTTCCCCAAATCGGGTTCCTAGCCACGGGGGGCGATTCGGGACAATGCCCCCTCCCCCAAAAATATTTCTGCCCCCAAATGAAAATTGAAACTGCATAATAATTAATGTGATGGAATGTTTTATGCCCCCCAATCACGACACTTGCCTCCCGTCTCAACATTTGCCCCCCCCCCCCTAAAAATGTGAAGCTGGCTACGGGCCCGCCCCAAATTGACCTAGATTTCAAGGTGTAACAATCATGCAAGGAAAAGCGCTTTCCCAGGTGTCAGTTTGGTTCCAATACCACACGTGTCACCACTCATGACCACACATTATTCCTTCTGTATTCTCATATGCTTTGCCACATGTGATTATCTGTGTTCACATGTGGGATGCACGCGGTTTTTGTAAGGGAAAGTTTGTAATATTATCTAACAAAATATGAAATGAAATAATTACCTCGAATATAAAGTATGGAATAACTCTAAAAAATATTTCGATATTTTTTTTTAACTCTGAACGATTTTAAATTTTTCTAATACGATTGAAAGGGGAAGGCGACAGTACACTCAAGGAGCCGTCAAGTTTAACAAGCTGTACGCTGACGTGTACACTGTCGGTAACACACAAGATGGTGTATACTCTGTCCGCCCTACTGGATGGAATGGATCACCGTTTGATGTTTTTTGTAATATGTCCATTGATGGAGGGAGCTGGACGGTAAGCTTAATATTCAACTTTAGTTTACCGTTGGATTTAGTCTAACTTGAAATATATAGACCTCTGTACTAGTGTGGTTGCAAAAAACCCGTGTAGTTGAAAGTCATATACTGTTACAAAGGCTGGACAAAGATTGTACACATCTACTTTTTTGATTCCTTGCCGAAGGCGGGCAAGGAATATATGCGATGTTGATGTCGTGTGTGTGTGTAGTATGTGTGACCTATTGAGAGACCTATTGTAGGATCCCGCACACAAATTCGGAATCAAGGCCGGATGGAAAATCATTCTTTCGTGGGGCAAAAACGGATTTGATTTCTGGCCCATATCTACGACAGATTTAGAATTTACATTTTACCAGATACAAATTGGGCAGGTACATGCCAGATATGAGCGAGAAGTTAATAAACGCCGTTAATGTGTCATATATAATTTTGTCTGGTTATTTGGATGAGATAAAATTCTATCTGTAGGAGATGTAGACACGATTAGTTTGCGCATCTGACCATTATTTACATATCAGGAAGATATGAGCCAAAACTGGATGTATGCCACGCACAAACGGATCAGATAGAACATGTGCCATTTAGTCAGTCTGGAACTAGACCATATATGACAGACCTATTATGAAATGGTCTGTTGGATGAGATGCCAGTCATATGAAGTTTCGGTGTCTACTCAGGGGACGTAACCACTTCAGGGGGAGCGTTATGTTTCCCCTGAACATCCGGCTGAAGGTACTTTTGAAAAGGTATTTTGATTGTTATAGCCATATCACAACTTGTTAGCATATCTACTAGAAGTTTTTAACAAGTTACATCTGGCCGGGCATGAAAATAAAAAATGGTGAAAATTATTCTTGATTTGATTCATGTATAGGTCAGTTCTTTTAACTGATAAGTTTTCATTAACTTTTATTGTCTTAGTTGCTTTGAGATCTATAACGATATATCTGTGCCTTCACTTGTTACATCAGGTAATACAGCGTCGATATTTTGGCTTCACCGATTTCTACCAAAACTGGACTTCTTACAAGGAAGGGTTTGGAAACTTGCAACACGAGTTTTGACTTGGGAATGAAAAGCTTTTTTATATAACAAACCAAGCAACGTATGAATACCGCTGTGATTATGTTTTGAAATAACCTCGTTTTATCACAAGTATGTCAGGTTTCGTATTGCCGATGAAACCAATAAATACAAAGTAAATGAAGCTAGTTCTTTTTCCGGAAACAGGGGTATGTAAGGCACTATCATTTCATAACTTTCCAACCTCATCATAGTTATAAAATTAATCTCTGTCTCATTATAGACGGTGAATGATCAAACTTACACTGTAAACAAATGTGCATGCCCGCACAGAAGAAAAAAATAGGGAACAAAGAAACGGAAAGCGTGCTGTCAATTCGTTATAAAAAATGACAGCACTTTATCCGTTTTCCTTTTGTACTTCCTTATTTTTCTTCTATAAATGTTCAGACATTATAGACATATAGACTTACTTTGAGTTGTATAAAGTTCTTGTAAGGTACCAAATTCTTGTATTACGAGACAACTGTAGCTTGTAAATGAAAACTGTATTTATTCTTGAAAGAGTAAATTATCAATGACCGTTAATGTGTAGAACTAAATATAAAGATGCATTAATGCTCTTGATGTTATAAACGTAATTTGGTTAACGTGGACTATGTCAAATAAATACAAGGTAAAGAAGCTGCTTTAAACTTGACTCTACACAACATGATCATAAGGTATCAAATCGGAAGATGGACAAAACTTTAAAAACAACCTTTCCCTTGAGTCAAATGTGATTAACTCTTTTAGCAGACTCTGAAATATATAATTGACTAATTTTACGTTTTGTGTGCATAGGGTCACAGCGCTTTAAATTTTGAGCGTAGGCAATCACATTACTGAGTAGGTTGTTTTTTCTGCAATGATTCTAACAATTGAAATTTCTGGTCATCTGCGATAGTTCTTGCCAGAAGTCTTGCACTGCCATCTCATTTGCGAACCAAATACGTATCTATAAAACGCACTCTTTTTCCTGGGTAAGTATTGCTTAATACGATCAACAATTCATGGTATAAAAACAAAAGTTTGTGACAGATGTATCTTCTCGAAAAATCATGTTAATACGATTTCCGCACCATGAAGTCTGGTGTCCCCAAATCACCTTTAAATCTCACCTAAGAGATTTGGGGCTATAATGTAAATGCTCAGTATAAGACAATGTCCTTAAAATTTGGCTTAGGTGGAACATCTTGTTTACTCTTTGTGACATATTTTTGTAATGATTTCTTCACAGATTTAATTTCGGTTTTTATTTCGATTACAATATCTTCTATCGAGGTTATACCCTTGGTAGTACCCAAAACGTAAAGTTCAGTACATACGACCAGGACAACGACGGATGGGACCTGCACGACTGTGCTGAAGGACACCGCGGTCGATGGTGGTACGGCGGTACGCGTGTTGAGAATCCGTCTGGCAGTTGTTATAGATTTAAAAGTGGAAACAAAAACGTGCGTTACGCTAGCGCCAATTTTAACGGTGACCACAGAGGTGAACATGGACAGACACTCTTCCAAATGACTCATGGTTGTAATGCAAGATATACAGAAATTGAAGTAAGGCGAACCTCTCAAAAGGAAAATATAGAGGTGACTAAATAAACAGATCAGAACTCAATAAAATTGTAATTGAACAATATATTTTGATTAACGCTTATGGAAAAGTATGCATTAATCGGTCAAAATGAAGAGAATTAACTCCAAGTGTTGTGTTCAAGCTCAAGCTTTAAATACCATATAAGCAATTTTCATCGGATTACATTATTTAAATGGAGAAAATAAAAGTAACGTTTGCCACTCACGTACATCACATATTAATTATAATTCATTGGATAATTGAACTGACACATCAGTTTTGGACAACAAAGACTTTCATTGATAAAACAGACTGTGCCTTCATGACATATATACTGGTAATGTATAATCGATAAAAAACGTCATTTTTACCAACAAATGCAAAAGGTAAACATCTCTACAACATTCTGTCTGTCGTAATAGGTTAAATCAACACGAGAAGAACATTTAACACTGCTAGAGGCGATTTTTGCACATGATAAAAAAGAAGCAGATTCTCTTATCGGAGAGGAATTGACCTTTGGGAAATCAATGGTTATTGAATATTCCTTCAGGAAATCAGTTTTTTCATTTGTTTACGGTACATTATTTGTGTGACATATTGATATTTTCTGGCTTTGCTTAGAGGAAGTTCTTGTAACTATCCATGCAAAGATTTTGAAGCTTTCAAGACTGCCTCTTCTATTATCTCTTGGATAGAAGAGACAAGGTGCGTGCTCAGCTTTGCCTAAAGGTGTGAAAATATGAAATGGTTTAAACAATCTCAGATAAAATAGTTCCTACGAGATTAGGCCTATTTAGGCCAGCTGTGGGTTATGTAAGTAATATACTTTTAATATACTTAAGTAGTACTTGCTATTATGGCTATTGTCAATAATATTCATAAATTTTGTTCTTCATATGTGTTAATATTTTAATGTTCCCAGGCTGAGAGAACCAGCCACAATTTTTCATCAGTAGCTTAGCCGTATGGTGGCTTCTGCCTTAGACTACAGACTAATCAGGCTGTTAGTGTATGTGGGAGAATTGCACGGAGTTTTATTTATTTTTTTTTTTTTTATTTTTTATATATTAGATGCAATTTGGTGCATCATTTTGGAAAAGTTTTAGAGTAAATTACCACAACTTTTTGACATTTTTACAGAGGAATTTTGACAATTTGTTTGGAGAATTCTTGGATATTTGAGGAACCTAAGATGCAATTTGGTGCCTCATCAAGTTCTAAGGTAACTTACTGTCAATTTTTGACTTTTTTACACAACATTTTTATCAATTTGTTTGGAAATCTTTTTGATTTGTGAGGGACCTTAGATTCAATTTGGGGAATGTTTATGGAAAAATTCCAAGGTAAATTACTGCAAACTTTTTACTTTTTTTACAGAACATTTTTCACTATTTGTGATTTTATGAGAACAATGTTTTAAGGTCATGTATTGTTAAGTTGTAGCCTTAATCTTGCGAGTAAAAAGAGATGAATCTAGTATAATGGTTATTTCATGGTGTTCTGACGGTGTCTGTTATAACCTTGCAGTAAAGCATGACAGTTAGAAGGCCGTGTATGCATTTGTCATTTCATCGGGGGGGGGGGGGTACTGATGCATGTTGTGGCAGTGGAAGAAGCTTTGCTAAGTGATTAAATGATACAGCCTAGCCCTTTTAAACAGAACTGGGCTGAATTTTGATGGATTACAGCTATATACAGCAACATTTAACGAACCTATTAGTGTATAATTGTGTTCGATTTTAGGATCGATACGGGTTATTATCAAATACATATGAATTATGCATAGCCTGCTACGTCTTTCATTTGGCTAAAGCTCCTACATCTTTTCCCCCTTTCACGTGTTTGTTTATTTGTGCAAACTTTCATGTGTTTGTTTGTTTGTTCTTTTTCATTCCTTGTGTTTGTCAAGTCATTTCATAGATTGCTTTCATGAAATTGGTTTTACGTCTTTGTTTAGTTGAGCTTTCGTTTGGCTCATTTCGTAAGGTTATGAGGCAAAGTTAATTGGCAAAATCCAAGCAAAAATTTAATTAAGAGTTCACTTAATCTATATGCCCGCCCTTTGTCTCATTTGCCTCGTTTGTCTGTTTGATGTTGTTTTGTTCGTGTGTGGTTGGTTGATTAATTTTGCTTGTTGTTGTATGTGTAATGTACAACTGATAAACAACGACGTAAATATTTATTGTATCACCTACCTCGCCCGCTTTAAAATAAACGATCCCAAATATTTATCTCAATGAACGCCAAAGCTTTAGCCCATTGATTAGGTAATCCCAATGCCAGACGGATATTTTGTCCCCGCAATTTCGCCGAGTAGGTTCAGCAAAGTGCAACACAGTGCGTGTGATCCGCATTGAGTGTCGAAGCCCGTTGCTATCCGTTTCCACTACAGGTGTGAAAAATTTGTCCCCGATCAGTTCGAAATGAGTAATTAATGTTAACTTTTCCGGGTTTGTGCGTCCCATGAACTAGTTGACACTCACGTTTGCATTGAAACAAATACATAGTAGACTACAAAGAGACACTAACTTCTTCCAATGAATGACTTCTGTCTATATGATGTCACAAGAAGAAGCCAGCCTTTTAATTGGCCAAAAAAGGTATGTACAAATTGTTTCAATTGAATGAATATTTATTTGAATTACATATGCCGGTTTGTACTAAATATGCTCCTCTGCCTTAGGAGTGACACTGAACATGGGCGTCAGCATAGCAAAAATATAGAGGGGGCAAAACTTTTAATTGATCAAGTCGGGATTTTTTTTACTCCCAGAAAAGAGCTTTATTGCTAAAGCTTTTTCAGCGGTGAAGTCAGGAATTTGCCAGCAGGTGAAATCTGTAGGCAAACTATCTAAGCGTAGCGCCACCATAGTTTGACTCAAAGCGCCAAGAAAATTTTTAACCGAAATGCCTCCCAGGTCGCTGAACTTGGTACTTCCCATGTGATGTGAGTCATGATTCTATTAGTTTTTATTTCGAAATCTCATGTTTTGGTAATTTTCTACCCAATCCATAAATAAGAAAATATCGATGTTATTTTTCTTGAAAGGGAGATGGCAGTTCCTTCAAGTTTATTTTCAAAAATTTTCTAAATCTTACAGATCTCTTCTTATTTCTCTCACAATTATTTTCAAAACGTTCCTGTGTCAACTCATTGAATATTGAAGGTAAACTAATGAGTTATTCTGCATTAATGTACAAAAATAAGTAACAAAATATTTGTCACATGATTGATAGGAGCCATTCCTGAACCATATACCGGTGTACACTCCTTAAGATTGGGGGGGACTGCATTTTCCTTTTCAATCTTTTTTCAATTTTTTTTATTTTCCAGGGAGTAAGTAACCCCTTGCCTCCTACTTCCTCCGGACGCCCATGCCAGGGGTATCATGTTTTGCAGTTGGGCAGGAGAACTTCAATACGCACGATGAAATAATCCCGACCAAACCCAGGTGAAAATTACAGTTGGATCCAGTTGAACTGGACCAGTTGAAATGTCCAGATCAACTGGACTGTTCTGGAAATGGGATATGTCCAATTAAAAAATCCAGTAAAAATGGCATAGTTGAAATGGTTCAGTTGAGCTGAACCTAACTGGACTAACTCAACTGGACCATTTCAACTGGACTGTTCGGAATTGGGTATGTCCGGAATTGGGTATGTCCAGTTCAGAAATCAACTGGTCTATCACAGGGAGTCCCTTTTAAAGAGCACCCTTGAAAATTAATACCACACATGTATGGATTGTAGAAGGGTATTTCATACATAATGGTGTACTTCAAAATGCATTTGAAGCAAGTCCACAACATCTAGCTTTTTACATATGTAAGTAATGTACTACTGTGTCAATACTTATGCATTTACTAATGTAGAGATTTAGATATACTTTACAAAAATATGATAAAAACAATAAAAGGGCTAATTCCTGTTACAAAAATGTTAGCGTGTGTAAATCGCACATTTTGGGAATAAATTTAAAAAAAAGAAATCTTCACAAAACATCCTAGAAAAGTTCTCATCTGATAAAATGCATTTTAGCTCGATTATGCAAATTAGGTAAAACCGGTTAAATTCAAGTGGACATTTTGGATGGATTCAACTGGACTTAACGGGGCCAGTTCAACTGGATTTTACTGAACCAGTTCAAGTGGATATCCTAGACTAGTTCAATTACACTTTACTTGACCAGTTCAGATGGAGTTTCATGGTCAAATTTTATTGGACTTCACTGATCGACTGATTCAATTGAACTTCATTGTACTGGACTGTCCTGGGCCATATATGCAGTTCACTTGGATTTTATTGTGATCAATTCAGCTAGACAACACGGCATTCACCAGTTCAATTGCGACTTGATTGCGACTAGTTCAATTTGACTTTACTGAACCAGTTCAATTGGGATGTATTGTGATTAGGTTGTATTGTGATTGGGTTGTATTGTGATTGGGTTAACTGAACTTTACTGTACCAGTTCAATTGGAATTTGTTGTGGTAACTTTAACTGGACCTGGGCCATTGTTTAAAAGTAGATAGGAGAGGATTAAGAACAAAAGAGGCTTTGCGTGCTGCCACAACATTTTACAATTAAAGGAACATGTTTCCATTGACAACTTTAACAAACGCTTCCCTTAATACAATCTTGTTGATAATTTGATAGTATGTCATCTAAAACAGCGACAAATTCGGGGTCTGGATTTGTCATACAATATGAATGAAAGGCCATTATTCTTAATATACCCTTTGGCTTTCCATACGCGACTGCTTCCTAATATCATCAAATACCTATGTTTATGTGCCCTGCAGTTCTCTGCTTCTGGTGAGCTAATGTGCCAACCAGTGGGGGAGGAAGGGAAATCGGTAAGAGGGGGCGGCAATGGCCTGTAGGGGCCCCTCGAAGTTAGTAGAGCAAGGGAATTCTTTCAGAGGGAGCCAAAATGGCCTGTAGGGCACTTCGAAGTAGTTAAATACACTATGCATCAATACGGTAAAAACCTAAAAAGGGCGCCGACGGGCAATTTGAATCCGTCGGGGGGTGGCGGCCGCCCCCTGACCATATGGTAGATCCGCAACAAGTATCAACTCTTTTCTTTCTTTCCTTTTCTCTCATTTCGTGGTTTTGTTCTTTTCTCAGTTTGCACTCTGACAATAAATTGTATCTGGTTTGTTTTGTGACTTGTATACCTCTGTATGTGGTAAAAAGAAATGAAATGACGAACAGAACGGAACAAGAATGAGATCAAATCAATTTGTCACAATCGTACAGGTATTCATAATAACAGTTATAGCTGTTCGGGACACAGTCTAGCTGATTTAGAAAACCTATTTTACGTACAAACTTTGAAGCATTCATCAGGGTAACTCCTTTTACGCTAAATACAGCAGTCGTTTCACAATGGAGCTAACGTGTACCCTTCGAAAAGTATAAGAAAATTTATAAGAAAAAAAACATTACCAATGCAAACCCTAGATAAGTTTTGAGAGACCGTTTAAATTTGTCGACAGAATCCAGGGCCTTGCTATTCATGGGAAGCGAATTCCATAGACAGGGTGTAGCTTGATATCTGTTCGATCCTCAAAAACATTTTGTACGGGAGGAGGGACAATTACCTGGATTAGGTAACGGGTTCTTGAGGATCTTATTCTAGTTGCAGGGTGTAAAATGTCTCTCAGATAGGCAGGGGTACCAAGTTTAAAGCTGCGAAATGCCATGAGCAGTAATTTGTAACCAATGTATTGTCTAACGGGCAGCCAATGGAATTCTTTCACATGCAGAATATTGACAGCGACGATTCGCCCGGAGAACAATTCTATCAGTAGTATTCTGAATGTTTTGAAACCTAGAGAAATTTTTGATGAGGTAACAAACAGCAGGGAGTTAATATTCACCAAGGCGGCTCGATATAACAGCATGGATGAGTTTCTCTGTAGCTGATCTGTCAAGATACTAAGAAGCCCTACTTGCGTAATGTGGTGTATAGTAGTTTTACGTAGGTAATCAACATGATTATCCATAGACAGATGGTTATCCATATACACCCAAAGGTTTTGTACAAAAAAATTGGTTGAAATTTCATTCTTTCCAAAACGTAAGAACACTGAATCGAAATTGATATGGTCGAGAGAAGGTGTTCTGAAAATATTGCTTCAGTTTTCTCATCACTTAGCCTGAGAAGTTAATACACATCCACAATCTGACATCGCGAATATTTGCTTCCATCTTGGCAACAACATTATAAAAATCAGTTGATAGGTTCCTATCTTAATAATTATATGTTTTATGGCGACGACACACAACTTACTGTATATTACTTCCCATCCATCAATTTACCAAGAGCCAAAGTATGTAAAGTAAAGAGGACAGCGGCCTAGAACTTATCCCTGAGGTACTTCATGGCGCAAAACATTCGAAGTTCATATGAGAAATGTAAATGACCTGGGAGAGACTCCGCGTACATTAAACTCTATGGCTAATGTATTCAATGATAGTTGGTGATCGATCGTGTCGAAAGCAGCCGAGAAATCAAGTAGTACCAATATGACACATCCCTTATCTTCAAGGGCGGAAAACATATCACCCTTTCTGAGCAGGACAGGCTCTGTACTAAAACCAGGACGATAGGCAGATTGAAAAGGGTCCAGGCTGTTAATGCGTAAAATGTGAGATGACAATTGAATTAGAACAGATTTTTTTTATAATCTAAGATATGACAAGCTTAATTAGATAATGGTCTGTAACTTTTAAAATCATTTACATTCATATTTGCTTTTTTAAAATTGGTCTAACTACCGCATGTTTACATATAATTGGAAAGAAACCGTTAGATAAAGATGAATAAACAATACTACATAAGAATGAATTCAGCTCAGATTTACAATTCTGAGTAACCATGTGGACAGCGGATCCAGATGGCAGTGTTTAGTTGGCAGCCGGGGAATAATCTTCCACATCTCATCAACCGTCAGCTGGCAAAATTCGAAGAAAACGCCAATCGACGGATTAGGCGAAAAAGTGATAACAGTAGTACTCGAACATGACGTGATACTTGCTCGAATGTCATCAACCTTTCTTTGTAAAGTATTAATGCAAACTTATTGGGGAAGCAGACATTTGATGGAGAGGCATCCCATGTAAGTTCACTTATTACAGCAAAACGAGCTTTGGGGTTTCTGTCATTGTCAGCAAATCTTTTTGGATAGAATAACTTTTTAGACTGAAAAATTAGTGATGCAACCTTCTTTTATTTGATACTTGTATAATTGCCTGTCAGTGGTTAGTTTAGACTTGCGGTACTCTCGCTTTCGCTTACTTCGGACGTTTCTTTCACAATTTTATCATTTAACCACGGTGAAGGGGGACGGGGCCTGACTCTTCGTCTCTTGGATAGCGCAAACGATTCCACAGGTTTATTTAAATTAGCATTGCTGTTACTTACAGCACGGTCGATGTTACCATTCCAGGGAGAAATAGAGCTAGCTAACCCAGATTTAAAAGCCTCTGAAGTAAAATTACGAATACTCCTAGAGACAGTGTAGTTAGCCTTCGGTCTAGGCTTGTATAACTCAAGCATTGCCAGGACGGATAAGTGGTGGCTGATGTAGAAGTCCTGTGTGAAAACCCCACTAAGGAATTTTGATTACGTCCACAGTGTTCTCCACTAGCCGTTTTGTCATGGCGGGCCTCCCCGACAAAATCTGAAGACGTGCGTCAGCGCCCGGTCTTAATGTTGCCTCCCGTACAAAGACCTTGGCCGCCGGACAAAAAATATTACTTTCACTGATTTTCGTAACGTTTGAATTGTTCAATTCCAATTCAGCATCACATGTAACACCAATGTGCATCTAGCCCACCTTACGTGAGCAGAAAGTTTTCCAAGGGGGAGGGGACCTAAGACCCCTCCCCCAGGACGGTCATCGATGTCATCTGTAAGATCAGAGACAAGCGCCCAGACAAAATCTGGACCTGTGGAGAACACTGCGTCTAGAAATGAAGAGATCTAAAGTGTGACCACCAATGAATGGGTAGGACCTGAAACATGTTCCTGAAGGTTGAAAGTATCGAGAGTCCGAAGAAACTCACGAGCAGCTGTGTCATTGGGATTGTCTATATGTAAGCCGAAATCACCTCATATAAGCGAAGTATTATAGTTCGTACACTGGTCATCAAAGAAACTATGAAATTCATCCTGGAAAATTGACTGAGTGAGTACATTTTTGCGTGAAAGAGGGGGTCAATAGACGCGGTCTGAAAGAACAACCGACACCCTAAGAACGGATGCAGAGTGATTCAAACGACTTGTAAACTTTCAATGACTCACTCTAAAGAGAAAAAATTTCAGAAGAGACAACGACCACACCGCTGCCACGAGAGCCTTTGCAGGAGCGAAACATGTTTCCGGGGGAGATAGCTCATGAATCGTTTCCGTGGAGCCAGGTTTATTGAGAACAGAGATATCTAAGTTGTTATCGGTCACGAAGTCGTATACAGCGCTTGTCTCATTTTTGACAGCCTGACAATTTACAAAACCTAACTACACTTTGTTTTAGTCTTTGGAAAAGTACTGTGACCTTAGCCGTCACCCAGATCTTTTTCCAAGATAACGGAGTAGGTCATTTTCTTTCAAACTGAAAAGCAGTGTGTTGTGTAGTGTGAGACTGCATCTCGATCGATATCTAGGAAACTGAGACCTACTCTAGACAGTGCTATCCTTCAGGGTTACTTAAGCACTGAAAAGTGCATACACTATCAACTACACGTTCATCCTTAGAGGAGGTCAGTGTATACTTCGAAAACATGACCGAGATTCAAAGGAAAGCAGATTCCTACAGTAGATCTACAATGATAATGCGTGAACAGCTTTCAATTTTTTTAGCTGTGCTTCTTCGATGGAACTGGGCGTACACATCCTCTCGTCCCTTCCTCCTGACCGTCGCTTCTGCTCAATTTTCATCTAAACAACGTCATTCTAGGAGCCTGATGTTATGAGGGAGGCGCTCCAAATTGTCTGTTAGGCTCACATGCAAACAAATTGTTTTTGTGGGACACCCTTTAGAATGAAATTTCATAATTCTCAGAAGTTTATACTATTAGCATATGCATGGTTTGCATGGGAAAAAAAAACAATTGGTGAACTATGATGAAGCCAGCTAGCCATGCCCCATAGCCTAGTTGGGGAGGGACCGTGCCCCTCCCGTGTGGACCCTGTGCCTCCTAAATGGAAAATCGATCGAAAAAAATTTTAGTACCTTTAAACGGTGTTTCCGATTCGGGCAATTTTTGACCCAAAATGATCCCAAAAGACGTTTAGTAATGTAAGTAGTTTGTTTTCTGTAACATTTGTTTTAAAATTGCAGAAATTTTGGCGCGCTCCGCTCGTTTTTTTATTCGGTACCTTTGCATTTTCTTCAGCACACGTTTCAGATATTTTGGCTATATAAAGGTAAAGATTCTACAATAACGGTTTATTGTTCTTCCGTGTAGGCGTGGATCCTGTAGAAACCCATTATTGATTCTATTAGCAATTCTATCCTCTCTTTCTAGTTCTAACCATTTGGAAGATTCTTGATTCAGACTCAACTTCATGATATTTTGTAAGAAACGTATAAAGTGTCTCAGTGCTGAGCCCAAGGCTGATGGAAGGGGACATCCCCGACCACATGTCGATCTACGTCTTGGTTTTGCTTTGAAAGAGAACATTTCTAAGTTGGAAGAAGGAAAAAAATCAGACAGTGATTGCTCTTTGATTGACATCAAAGTCAAAAGATGCACAGTAGCTTACAGCAGCCTACACAGCATGCACAGAATTGTTCTGTTAACATATTATGGCCGTGTACGTTCAACAAGATATGGCTTAAGCAATTAACTAGGTGTCTCTTTCTATATAAAGAACAAAATTTCTTCAATTTTTCTTTATCAAAATCCCGTCTTTTTCGCTACCCTAGACTCATCCAAATTTTTGTCTTCGGCATTCTTTCGGCAATCTGTCGCTTCTGGCGGGTCTTTCGGTTGCTGGACACCTTAGTGCATATACTTTCAACACCCTTGCTGAGTCTGCATAGTTCTGATTACGGTTACTGTTCTTTCCTTTTAAATGTTTCAAATGTATCAATGTGCATGACAAACCAAAGTTACAGGTTAAAGGGAAGACAGTTCACACTTTGATCGTTTTTCTAGTTTTTTTTTTTCATCATGGGAGACGATCCTGGGCGGGGGGGGGGGATGGAGATACATTCCCCATGAAATTTGATCGGGGATATTTTACAATATATTCCCCATGAAATATTACGTACTTTAGAAAAAATACTACAATGCTTTAACTTTCACTGTGAAACTATGATTTCAAGGCCACGAGAACCCCCACAATCGCATATGAGGATACTCCCAAATTTTTTCCGCGAGGTCCCGGACCTCTCCTTGAAAGTTTTCATGCGGGTTTTTCATAACGAATGAACCATCTTCTCCCTACAAGATACATTCCTACATTGCACCACCATATACGCTAGCTTAAGATAAAGAGCTAGGGATTGCATTTAATAATTACTGAGTACTCAATGAGCAGGTATAAGGAAACTTTTAATTAGAAAGGACATAACAGTCGACGCAAACAACAGCCTGACAACAGCTAAACAACTCCCTTAGACTCTCCCCCAGGACAGCGATCCCTCTCTCTATGTTTTGTCTCCTATTCATATACAATGGCGACACCCCTGCATACACTGTTGCATTTTTAAGTCCATCCAGCTCCTCTAAAATCTGGCGCCCACATAATTGGCTACTCCCTCCCATCAGTGTTAGGCTGGATCCGCGCATGAAAATAATCCCTTGTTCCAATTTATGTGGGAGCACAGAGCCTGCCTGGAAACTGTATGAAGTTTCCATATCTTAGGCACCGGTATTGTCTCCATTTTGATTACCATACGTGCACGTTGTGGTGGAGTTACAGGGGTCCACGGTTAACAAAATCGGGAACGCCCGTTCCTGGAAAGCGAACAGGTTCTCTTCCAGTTACGGGTATTCTACGGGCTTATAGGCGCTCCCCTGTCGTGCCGGCCCGTACGGCCTCAGTGCGGACTTATAGGAATCACTCCGTAGATTTAGTGTAGGGCGCCCATAATCCTCTCGGAAGCGAGACTTTAGCTTCTCCTTACAAACTGTTTTTACTTGGTGATTTTCTTTGTATTTTATGCATGGACGTTAGTCAAGAGATGCTCTCTAAGAGGAAGAGATGTCAGCCCATACTCTGTAAGAAAGGTGTGTCTTTATGAGATGGTATGCATGCAACTTGGTGCTCTCTTTGGTAAAGCTTTGTAAAACGTTTGAAGTGTTGATATGTTGACTGGCTTTTGAGAACAATGCTACAAAATGTTTCTTCATAAGTTGTGAAATTCACGCATAGAGTAACGTCTTGGTATAGCTTGAATATACAATATTTATGTTTTAAGGTGACATACCATGAAAGATTTTTCAAGTGAAATATGAGGATTATATTAATTTTGTGAGATTTAGCTGTTATTTTAAGTTAAGTTTGTGGCGAATGTCTATGTCCTTTACATTAAGTTTCTTCACAAACTTATGGAGATAATTTAATATGCAAAGGTTATTTTAGGGCTCTTTTATTTGTGGTCGTAAAGCTAGTGTTTCAAGCAGTGCATTTTGTAGGAGTAAGGTAGTCTATTATACGATTTTCCAGGTTTTCTCGGCCTTGCAATTTCTATTAATGGAAGATGCAAAGGTCATTAGTACAGTTGTCGAAATTTTAACTTGCCAGTACATTTTTGTTTAAGTAAACCGAGGTTCAGAGCCGTTTTAATGTTAATGTCAAATACCAGAACAAAACTTTATTAGGGTACACGATTCATGTCACTATTATTTTGTATCATCAATTTGACTGTTTGGACGCTTGTAAAAGTGTTTCACATACTTTATTCATTATAATCTTCATACTAGGGAATATATGCCGGGAACCTGGAGGGTAAGCTTGCCTGGGAAGGTTACTAATTTTCATGTGTCTGGCATGGGTTCAGAGTCAAGGAACTGGCAGTCTGCCGGATTCCTGGTGTTGGGGTGGGAAAATGGGGGTCACTTACCGCAGTCCTCCCACGTAGGCTAGATGACCTGAAAAGGTTTCCCTCTGAAGTCACATCGTAATTAAAGGTCATATCCTGGGCATCTTATAATGAGGCGTGCCAGATATTTTAAGTGTTGGGAGGGGTCTGCCAGACGCCAGTGACGACCCCCGGGGAAGTAAGCTAGATGACCTCGGAAGGTTACCGAACGAAACTTACGGCAAAATATTCAGCTTGCCTTGGTGAATACGAAATGGCCATCGTCGGACATTTTTAATGTTGAGAGGGGTCTGCTAGACGCCCCTGAATGTTCCCCTGGGGGAAGAAAGCTAAATCACCTAGGAAAGTTACCGAACGAAAGTTATGGCAAAATATTCAGCGTGCCTTGGTGAATACGAAATGGCATTCACCAGACATTTTAAATGTTGGGAGGGGTCTGCCAGACGCAGGCTGCATATGCCTTCTTCTAGAGCCTCTGAATGACCTCGGATAGTTACCAAATAAACTCACTGCAAAGTTTGCAGTGTACTTTTTTGAATAAGAATGAGGTATTGACGGACATTTAAATGTTGGAACCTCTTGCCAGACTTCCCTGAGTATGCCCCCGAGGGAGAACGCAAGATTACCTCGGAAGTTTGCTCAATAAATCTCACGTCAATATCACGGCAATATCACTATAATCCAGGCTTCCTGACGCACTTACCCCCCCCCCTTCTTCGAGCATTGATATAGATGACCTGGGTAAAGTTACCCAAGTACCACAAGATGTTCAGCGAAAACCAGGTAATACAAGTGATCATGAGAGACACTGAAGGTGCAAGCCTTTCATTCTTTTTTCAACATGATCTACAAAGACGCTCTTTCTCATCTTTTAAACCCCTCACAAACATTTAGGGAGATCCACTTAACTAGATGAATAATGTTCAATGGCAACAATTAAATGGCAGAAGTATCATCATAAAGGGTAGACGAAGTAACAATACTAGCTAAGGCCTACTACATTGCATGTTTGGTTATCAAAGAAAAGAGGACTAAGACTTTAGTTAAACACCTTTAGGTAGTATTAACCCGATTAAGGACAGTAAGAGAAGTTAAACGACAAGTATTGCTGATGCCATCTTTATTTCGGTTAACATAAGCACTTGGAAGGTGGACATTACAACCACACTCTACAATTTAGATGTGTGCCTGGATGTTAACAGCAGAGTACCGTTTCGAATATATGTAACGTCAAGGAGAGAGCCTAGCTGAAACACGAGAGGTAGGCAATTTCATTTCTTTTCTGTGTGTTTGTTCAACAGGTGTACGTATGTGTATGTTATATGAGCTAACTAGGTT
Source organism: Holothuria glaberrima (assembly GCA_009936505.3). NCBI lineage: Eukaryota > Metazoa > Echinodermata > Holothuroidea > Aspidochirotida > Holothuriidae > Holothuria > Holothuria glaberrima. Next base: position 30,754 of record WURT03178519.1, on the reverse strand, counting down.
TTTTATGTTTATTAACTATAGGTTTTCAAAAAGCGATAACAGAAAGACCGTATTCGGCCCAGGAGACCATCTCATCCCGCCGTCTGGCAATCTATACACGTTACTTCAAACTACAGGCGCACATCTACGGGGGTGACGCCTGGGGACCCAAGGATGTTTATTGGCACCCCCAAAAAATGTTTGTGTCCTTATAAAATGTGTAAGAAATTAAGAAAACATTTTGTGCACGTATTAAATTAACGAATAATTTTGGAAGGCAAATTCAGCTAAAACGATGAAACATATAGATCCAGATTGCATCCAAGGACCAGGCACCAATAACTACAAAGTAACTGAAGTTGGGTTTCGTGTAGGAAGCAAAAGGTGGTATGTATAGCATTATTTCATGCCTTTTCAATCCATCATAGTTATAAAATCAATCGTTGTCTGATAAAAGACGAGATGTGATTAAACGGATTTACGTTTAGTTTTATGTACTTCTACATCTTCTCACATAATTTAATTAAGTGAGTAAACCGCACTCAACCCCTAGCCGTGTTGCATGTAGTACATCCATGTAAGGTAACCACTCTCATAATACGCAGACAATTTTAGTGAAAACTGCATTAAGTCCATTTAAAAGCACTCTACCAAAACCCGGTTAATATGTAGGGCTAGAGACGTAGATACATTTTCGCTTGTGAGGAGAGAAGCAATAAAAAAATGTCAGAATGGACTTGTGTTCCGATTTATAAACATGCAATGGTTAAAGTGGACTATTTCAAATAAATATACGGCAAAGTAGCTGATTTAACCTTGACCCGACTTCACATGGTCAAATGGGCATCAAACCTGAAGACAGACAAAAATTTGAAAAACAAAATGTTCCTCTTGAGTCAAATGTAGTTTACCTTGTAACAAAATGTGAACATTAAATTTACCAAATTATCGTATTGTGTCCAAAGGGCCAAATCGTTTAATTTTGAATTTAGGCAATCAAATCACTGAAAAGGTTGTATTTTTTCTTCAATAATTCTAAGAACTGAAATTACTAGTCTGCGATAGTACTTGCCAGATGTCTCTCACAGTTATTTTATTTAGTGAATCAATTAAGTATCTAAAAAAAATCTTACTCCTAAGGTCAATGATCGAAACAATTCACGACATGAAAGCAAAAATTTCTTTTAACGACATTGAATTTTACACTCTGTAGTATTTTTATTTTAAAATTGAGTCACCAGCTGAAAACGCGTTACAAATTACCTACACATCAGACGTTTAAAGACCAAACTTTGATTCTTAGTGTAACCAAACGTCTACCGAGACAATTTTCTGCCATCACACATACAGTCACTGTCACTCAGAAGAATCAGACACCCAGACAATCACAATTAACATCTTCACATTCCTGATGTTAAGTACAGAATCTCACTTCCTGTTCATTAAACGTGAGGAGATGAACGTACAAACTCCATCCCAATTTTGCCAGATCTTTTCCGTACAGCGTGTTAATAAGGTTTTCACAACATCAATTCTGGTGTCTCTAAATCACCTTTAACCTCCACTAAACACAATTCAGCTTAATTACAATGCTGAGTATAAGATCAGATCTTTCAAATTTGCCTTACATGAAACATCCTGTTCCCCCTTTTTGACAAATCGTGGTTATAGTTTCTTGACATTTTGATTTTTGTGACCTCAAATGACCTTTTGTTCAAACCTACTGGAAAGGAACTGGTTAGTAAGTGGAGGGAAGGGAACAAAAGGTAGTCTTCGTTTTAATAACGTTTGAATTGTCCTGTAAATATTTTATTTTTTATGAAATTATCCTTTAATGTTATCTGCTAAAATTAAGCCATGACACACCTACGGTTCACCGAGTTGAGGCAACAAGACAGTATTTGTGATATTCTAGGGGGCTCTTACTTACTTGAAGTGGGAGATTTTCTATGGACAACGTGGTTTATTTTTAGCAGATAACGTAAAAGGGTGGTTACATGACATATATATTTTTTGCACGACTGTTCCAAGTATATTTAAACAAAGATAACTCTATGACTCCTCCCTTAGCCTAAGTAACGGGTTCCTATCTCGTTGGTTTGAACGAAAATTCGCTTTGAGTTACTTTTGGAAATAAAACTTATGCTGAAAAGCTAGAGACTTGCACATAAAAGCCATAAGCTTGAGTCGAAAAAAATTATTTTCGACTCACAGCAATAGATTTTATTTCGGTTTTTAATCTCGTTTACAATTTCTCTTATCCAGGTAACACCCTTGCTAATACCCATAACATAATGCTTAGTACATATAACCAGGACAATGACGGTAGGGACCTGTACGCCTGTGCTAAAGGACACCGCAGTGGATGGTTGTATGGCGGTGAGCATATTGCTGTTTCTGTTGGTAGTTGCTTTGAATTTAAAAGTGGAACAGAAACATACTTCAAGCGATATACGCAAACATGCCCTGGTTGCTGGTGGGTATCGTTACAAAAAACATAAAACAAAAATTTGTGTCAAACGGTGTTTGTAAACACGCAGGAACACTCGTGACAAGCGAAATCACGCATGTTCTTGAGTGGCAAACCTACGTTTGCGTATTTGAAAACTTGACTAACCTTTCTTATCTTTCATTTCAAGCCACCCGTGAAAACCTGGGGCAAACCTGTAGCAAAGTAGGGTAACTGGCCAACCTGTGTGTCAGTGACACACTTGCAAACCTGACATTTTGAAATGTAATTGACTTTTGTGAGAGTAATTCCCCCCCCCCCCCTGCGTAATGATGATTTGTGCCATAATACATGTGTGTTCCCTTCCTATAAGAGATCAACTTCTAAACACAACTGGTGTCCTCTGTAACTCGCAAAAGGTCCCTCTGATTGAAGTTGGTTACTTGTTGGCGTCGGATATAGAGAATGGAGCGGACAATCTTCGAATAATTTGGGGCCTGGGAGGGTATATGATGGGGAATATTTCTCTTTCCTTGCCTTCCTTCTTCATTGATTCCTTCCTTCCCATATCAAGTTTGTGTTTTAGATCAAAAAGGCAACTTTCGGCAATATGGTGTTTTGGGAATGAAAGATGTTCTCTTACATTGGTGAATTACTAATGGTAGCCACATACAGATTTCTGTTTTAAGGAAATTTTGCGAAAAGGGCGTCTTGAATACCAAACGGCTTCCTTGAACTCAGCCCTCACCATGAGGATAATGAGGTCATTTTAGTCCTGGCAGCGCCTCTGTTAAGAAATCATCCCAATAAACACCTGAATCAACATGGTAGAGTTACGTCTGTCCTCTATCCAATTGGCGGAAATCATTACGCCTCGGACAGTGCCACCTGTAGTCTTTGAGCCTTAACCAAAAACCCAACTCCATTTACCTTGTGCACTCAATTAAGATAAATCACCCAAATAGCCTTTAAGGACTGTAGCGCTTTGAAAGTAAAGAGGTTGTATAATTTTTTTTCAAAATTCACATCAGTGAAGAGGAAGCTATATACCTTTCCAATCAGTCAAATAAAGGCACTTACAAACTGTTTTATTAAACGGATATTTATTTTTAGTTCATTTGCCGGGCCAATTTAAATATGTACTCGGCCATGAAAGTGAACCTAACAATAATTTAGTTTCATATTTTATGCACATTTTTCAGTAAATATATGCTATTCTCGTCAAAATGCACTCTTCAGCTCTCCTTAGAAGTCCTCATTCTGTTCCACAAGATTACAGCAATTTGTATAACTACAACCTCGTTCTAAATATGTCCCAAATTTTCAAAGCCCATTACGTCATGTATTGTCACAAATTAAACCTTTTAACTGTTCTTATTCCTCTTCAACCCATATCTGTTCAATAAAAACTGAAGAAGTTGCAATATTTTATATCCGTTCTCATTTGAAGTTGTGTGGTTGGTAATCTTTTTCATAAAGATAGCAGCATCTCGTATGTCAAAAGAGACTGATATTGGCTTAAATAGGCAATGAATGACGTGGTACCTGCTCACGTTTACACGTGGAGGGTTTCGAGTGCAAATCCTTCAAAAAGTACGGTAACTACCTGTTCATTGTCTCTTGACAACTAAACCGCCATCATCTTGGTTGAGGTAGTAGCAACCAGGCAGGGGTAAAGTTGACAGTACATATATTAGATACCTTGAATTGTTAGAGCATGGAGCTGTGAAAATGGAGAAATGTCCATCAAATCTGTCAGACAATATGTACTTGAGAATAACTGAATCCTTTTCAAGTATCAAACTTTGATTTACAGTTTTCTTTTCTCATATTTTTAGTCACAGTTGACATTCTTTTTTTATTGATCTTTTCCTGCTTTAAAAGTCTAGTAATCCTGAAAAAATACAATTGTCATGAAATTGTTTTGGAGATAATTGTACAGCCTATTAATGTGATACGTTTTCACTGTTTTAGATCAAAACGACTGTACATGCACGATTCCGAATTGTTCTATAGCGAGAAATGTATTTACATTGAAACAGTAACATGAAAATACACTGTATCATTTTAAATAGGGACCCCTGACGGCACAAGATATTATAAAAATTTTCCCAAGATAAAGACTGGAAATGAAAAACAATGGAAGAAACCATACAACCATCCCTCTCGAATGTAGCAGACTACAAGAACAGTTGTTTTGCTGCCTAATTTCTCTAGGTTTTAGAAAAGTTTCAATTACCAGATAATGTGAAGCTTAATTGTCCGCAAATCACGTAGTTTCAAAGTAAAACAAGGTCGCAGCTAGTCAGCCAGCAGTGTCTCCCAAGTTGACCTTTGCTCTAACAGTACACTGGTCAGCTCACGCATGAAATGATTAAGTTGATGTATTACCTAAAGGCATATTGCAGATGCATTTCGCAAGGCTCTCTCGTGTTCATACGACTCAAATCATGTAGCAATACTCTATTACTAGCTCACTTTATATCATTTTAAAGATTATTAAATGTTTAATGTTACATATTGTTTTGTCGTGTTCTGTCCATGTCAACAGAACGTGACTGGTCCTTTATGTTTAGTAATTTATGCAGATTGATCCTCCTGTGTTAATTCTAAAGAACTTCCTGGGACAGGAAGTAAGAGGAGGGAGGTAATTGGTGGCCAAGGTCATGTGTTTTTTTAATCAATGCTGATTGGTTAGTGATGTAGTGACGAGACTGCCTCGTGTTATATCTAACAAACAGTCTTGCTTAAGAACTGGTAGCCGACAGACTCCGTGTTTTTATCCTCTCATACTTGTAATTTACGAACTGAAGCTACAAAGAAGAAAGACACGACAAATATCTTTCCACGTAGATCAAACATAAAGCAACACTATCTGTAGGGGAGAGAAAATTAAGCTTATTAAATATTTGCTACAGTAATGTCAGTATCATAACATAAACAATGATATACCTTATCAATGTGCGGCGATGACGTCACAGATTTCCCATAATGCACTGCAGCTCTAGAAGACATTACATCTCTTTGAAAATTCGTATTTCCCAAACGCTGAATGCTATTAAGGTGCAGTTTCACATCTTAAAACTGACAAATTTGCTGCTTTTGGAGCGATTGCATTAGGTTCCTGACAAACCACGTTATAATGATCCTAGCCTTGATTTCTCGTATACAGTGTATAAGTATACAATACAACGATAACATGCTTTTTTGGCTTTGTGGATGGAAAAAGTGTGAACATCCTTTTCTTGTCAACATAACCGTTGTTACAGGAAAGAATTCCGCTTCAAATACACAAACTTACATACATTTTGAATGACGATTTAAAGATGTCGAATAATGTTAAATAGAGCTGGGAAACTTTTTCTCAAGAAATAAGGACCTCAAATAAAGAAATATACTGCAGGTAACAAATAATCTGTTCACCAAAAATGAATCTTTTAAAATGATGCACAAGCTATGATCTCTTACGATATAACTTCGTACCTACATCACAGAGCTAATAATGATTAGAACACTATAAAGCTCAAATCGATTTGAAATGAGTCTAAAGCTGGCTTCAGGGACGTTGCATTTAATGGATACGATAATTGTACTACTACCAAACAGAATTATGGGTCACTTGGTTGAGAATACCTACTTTGGACAACTTTTGTCTAAGTATTGGAGCAGAGACAAAAAAAAGTTAAACGTTTGAAATATTATACCATGTTGGAAAATAACTTCAGCCTGTCTCTTCCCCTTTCCTTTAAACTTACTGGTTCTTATCAATTTTATTTGAACAAATTTCCAATGAGACTTCACTAGAAGATCTAAAATGTGGCTTAAAAGTTACACTTATCTAATGCTTGAATCAACACATGGCTTTGTCATTGATTTTGTCATTTAATTAATTTCACATAAGTTATTTGTTTCTGTGTCATTTCGATTATAGCCTTCACTATACTCTAAATATAGTTAAGCACGTACGACCAGGATGGCCTAATGGTTATAAAAGTGTGCTAAACGAATCGTCCTGATATGGGCGGTTACCGTGCTACTACGATTTGTCTTTTAACGATTATGTAACTTTCAGAATAAAAAGAATGAAAGCAGGTACGTGGCATGAACACACATCAATGCTAACGTTGACCGCAACCCTGACAAAGTATAAACCATCTACTCGACGGGGGTTATTACTGCAATATAAGATATAGTTGATCAACTGACAGTTTCGCATATCTCATGGTATGTCCTTAGCCTTCAACCTTGATCAATATCACAGTTAGCACGTTGTAATTCATATTAAGTTTGAGTGCCAGGTTCCTGTTTTAACTTTTTTAAGGAGTTTAAAGGTCATTTGTGGTCACCAAAAGATGAGAAAATCTCATATGCCTGACACCCTTCGGCAACGCACAGGCAATACCCAGACTGATTGAACTTGACAATCATGTACTATTTTCTTTCTGCAAGGAATCATAAAACGGAAGGTCCAGTTTCTTGGCCTAATAGGACTACGTTTACCGCCACACGGTTTTGCGTTATGGACCTCAAAGACACACCGCCGTATTTTATCATTCCATTCATTGCTTTGAGCATTCTTTTACAATGCCGATGATAATGTTGATGTGATCAAGATCCGATCTCAAAAACGACTGAGAGAGAGGCAATAGGAAATAACATTTTTCTACATTAATTCGTCAACTTCTCAATTTTTCCTCCAGAACACTGTTACGAAAAATTCAACTGAATGCTTGTAATATACTTAGTAAGTAATTTACAGCTTATTTTAATTGATAATGAACGTACTAATATCGACACGTTCCCAACCTTTGCTAAGCATACCTTTCATTGCATATTTATAGAACCGGGGTTCATGTGTAACTTGTTTTCAAACTTAACCTTTCGAGAAATTACATACCACTTTTACAGGACACTTATCTTAAAAGTCAGAAATGGCTTGGGTTTCATTTTTTATTTTTTAAGTTTTACTGGTAGGAAAATATGAAAATTTTTACACAAGCATAAAATGAAGTAAACTTCATTCAAAACTACTCTATGTTAAGTTTGATGACTGATTCGGTCAATATATCACTATGAACAAACTGGTCATTAGTTTGGGATTTAATTGCAGAAAATCGTATACAAATGTAGATATTTAGTGACTTTCTAAAATACTGTACAGATCGTATCATATACGTGTTGTATGAAAACATCCTTCGTTTCAGGTAACACAACACAAATACTTCTTACATTTACTTACCAACTAATTGTGGTCCGTTTTGTGAAATTTGGACCCTTGTAGAAAGTTTCAAGGGGCCAAAACTTTTCCCCATATGAAAGCTCAAGAGAAGGCCTTACTTAATAATCTCAAATTTGTGTATCATGACCATTTAAGTTTTGAGCAGGAAGAGATTGTTTAATAGGGTGGTTCCTGCTCTTTTACTGAATTTAAATGCCATTTTGCATCGCGGAAGGGCATAGTATAAAACATTGCTTAAATACCTTTAATATTCTTCATGTTTGCATAATACGCACTTCCATTCCTTTCCTGCTATACATACCGCAAATTGAATTATCACTGCGGCAGCATGATGGTATATATACCGTGCCTTAAACATTTTTTATGGGTGTTAAATTTGTAAGGTTATATTCTCTGCAAGGTTTCCCTGGATTTAGTGGCGTGCTGCCGTTCAAAAATTCTACCCTTTTTTAAATGGACTTTCTTCCATACAAGATGTACACAAAATGCAGTCACTTCAGCGCATTTCCATTGCATTGCTTAAACAATTAAACACACCCAATTTAATATCAAAAATTATCCTTTGACGGATGCTCTGAAAGAGTCTCATAATTAGTATACGTCATATTGAGGCAATACATTTTGTTTGTTGGTTTGTTGAGAAGAGAGCGTACAAATATGGCATTTTATTTACACTGCACATTCGAAGCCTATAATTTGAAGGATTTGTTTTCCCTCAAAAATATTTATCTGTATTTCATTCTGCCAAAAGGCACCATGGCTTCATCATATAACCTATACATGGTTTTGTTCGTACTTGGGGTGTGGTCTTTTTTCCTAGACGATCTCTATGCTGCGGGGGTAAGTTTTACACCCTTTATTAATCTCGTCTTAACGTTCTAAACAGCATGCACATTAATACAAGTTCAATTGTTTCTACCCAACTGCAGCTTTAACTACGACCTTCTGTTACAGAGAAAGTTTCTCAACTTAGGATTGCACTGATCCTTGCTTTCTTCTCGTCAAAAACTATTTTCAAATTATAATACGATTCAGTTTTTAGCCCTTACTGACACATTTTCTGGGCAAATTTAACAAGTTTTCAGTAACCGGTTGAAAAGCTGGCTACGTCAAATGCCCACGGGCAAGAAATGTTACTCTTTTCATAGGTATACATCTGTGAACAAAAATGTGCATTTTAGATAAGCAAAAAAACAGTCACTTTATTTTAAGTTGAAATGCGAAAATATTAAGGTATACTTGCTGTGTGTGTTCAGCTGAAGACTAGCGTTGAAAAGTAATTTTTAATTACAAAATACTTTCAAAGGCAAGGTTTCAAACCATTAAATGTTGAATGTAATTTTAGATAATTTGCTTAACACAAGAAAAAAAGAGAATTTAAAATTAAGACTTTCAATTATCTTCATACGTGCTCGGAGAAGGCGAACTGTTCTTAATAATTAAAACAATACGACATTTCATCTGTACACTAGATAACAAAAACGAATTTGCAGAATTAAACGTTTATTATAAAACAAAGATTGTAAATACATAGATTCTTTCAGCCGAGTTGAGAAACAACTGATAATTTTCAGCTTAAAAATTAAAAAGTTGTGGACCTTTGAATTTACGACTTAGATTTTGATGTAAGCATTGTCAATAATTAGTAATTATGAATATAACTTACTTCTCTTCCACTTTTGTTTTACCTAAGAGATTGGTTGTATTGTATCTTTGTCCTGGTACAAAGAAACACTTAAACAACATCTGAAATGGCATTTAAAGTTAAGTTCTACAACGTCAATAAATATTCAAAAAATTTCCTTTCTGATGTTTAACACCTTATTTGATTCTTAGCAATAATTGTCTATAGTAGGAAGAGGCGATGAAAAATACAAATTGGTTTGCCAATACGGATTTTGACAATGGTCAGGAATACAGTTCCATCTTTTAAGACATAGGAGAACGAGATTATACCCATTCTACTTGCATCGAAGATAGGGGTTACACATATGTATCATTTTTTACCAATTGAAAGATGTCATCCTAATACTTATTGCAATTCTTAACGTCATTGCATTCTTTAACTCTTTACTTCAGCTGCATGTACTTTCTGAAACTTTGCTTTTCGTATGAGCTCCCATTGCAACATCAGTATACAGAAGCGCAGTAAATTTCGTTCTCTGTCCGATTATCCGTGATTAACTATTTCGAAATATTTACTCAAATGCATTACAAAAGAACTTTAACTTGAATTAGAATGATGTCATTAAAAAAGAGCACACTTGATTAGTTCAGTTTATTAGGCGCTCATTACTCTAGGAGGAGTTCAAATATGCTTTAGACTGTTAATAAAGTATTTACGTCGGTTTCATATTAGTCAACGTGTATTATCAATGTCACTCAAGCTAAACGTCGCTTTGAAACAACACCTTACTACTTTTTGCAATATTGTTTTATGTTTAGGACCAATTACCAAGTGGCTGTGCAACTGACCGTCAAGGTATGATTATATAGACACGGATAACACGCTCTGAATAAATTCATTTTTCATGATACCCAGTGTCCACAACGATACGGTATTTTTAATTTACATATAAATATATACATATATACACTTCAATCTACAAACCTTCTTAGTTCCTGTTTGAAAGAATCTTATGAACCCTAAAAAATGGGAATCTTGTCGAATATTTTTATAAGCTGGATAAAAAAATCAACCGAATGGACTAGGTTCTGAAGTCTGCAAAAAATTTTCATAATATAAGAAATAAAGTGAAATAGCTAAAAGAGTTCAAGTTTGTGCATCGATTGACTAGAAATTTTTTAAGACTGTGTTAACCATTACATGACGGCAGAGGACTGTTGTTGCATGTTGGTATCTGATCTAGCTCCAAGGTAATTAAAATAGCCGGTTGAAGAGTGTATTTACAATAGGCGGAGAGAGATTTTGATGTATTTTGGTCAAATTAAACGTCTCTCTCTCCCTTTCCTGCTTCTAGTAACAATTTGTTTAATTTAGCAAAATACTGAAGTACTCGGGATATATTATGAATCTACCAATAAAATATTGAAAATCAAAATCTACAAAATTTCGTATTGAAATAGTACTTTGTGAAGATAGTACTAACTACCGAGCTTCAAATTAAAACAAATGCGATGTATCTATAAACAACTATAGTTTCCATGTATTCGTGCATTTAACTCATTTTTGCCCATCTTTAACTTTATGAAACAAACGTTTCTATTAGGGTACTAACATTAAAAACATCTTACTTCAAGAAATGATAAATATTCCAAAACTAGTTTATTGTGACACTGAAACATATTCCATGCTGTCTATCTTCATACAGGTCCGACGGTCTTCTTCTACCAAAAGTCCGAATATCCAAGAGATTGCACTGAGGTCCGTGACTCTTGCTCGTCAGCAGGATCGAGTGGTGTATATCTTATAAAACCAGATGGGTACGAAGAACCATTTGAAGCTTACTGTGACTATGAAATTGATTCTGGAGGCTGGACTGTAAGCATAACTATTGTTAGGTATTTTAAAGCTATTCATAACTATACAAAAAGAAACGCAATTGAATATTATTTCTACATTGCTCGTACACTCTCTAAAAAGAGCTTTGGAATCAAACATTTCTTTAAACCCCTTTTGCCTCAACTTCTTTGTCGGGTTAGATGCTAAATGAAATTTTCGCATTCCAAAATGTTTTGAACTAAAACATCGGCCAAATCCCGCAAATGACGAATGTAACTACGAAGCATATTAACAGTATAAACGTGCCTGCAGTGCTTGGGCAATATACTTGTTCAATAGCCAAACACATTGTTAAAGTCAGCTAGGGTCTGGTAGAACAGATAGTCATTTTGTCAAAGCAAAGATGACACAAATCACCAATAATATATTGAAAGGCCATTTCTCCAATTTTATTTGGTCCTGATAGGTCATCCTCCGTCGGTTTGATGATTCGGTTGGTTTTAACAGAAACTGGAACGACTACAAGAAAGGTTTTGGATTTTTGTCTAGGGAACTTTGGCTTGGTAATGAGAAAGTCTCCTACCTAACAAATCAAGCACAGTATGAGCTCCGTATCGATATAACACTGGACAATGGTACATCTTGTAATGCGGACTATAACGCATTTCGCATCAGTGACGAATGGAGTGACTATACTATCGCTACTGCTGGAACTTATCAAAGTAATACAGGTTAGCACTTCTTTGTTTATTCCGAAGAAGAGGGTAAGGAGGAGATGATCCCTAGGGTGGTTGTTCCCGAGATTATTTAGAACTATAAGAGTAACTGTTATTCTTTGGATACGCCCCCTCCCCCTCTCCGCCGTATGAAAGAGGACTAGACGGACCCCTGCCACTCAGGAAATGTGTTCTTTTGCAATTTTTTTTTTAAATAAATTTTCTGACATTACCTTAAAATATATAATAAAGCTCTTATAAAATTCAAAAATTTATTTCATATTTGAAACAAATAAAGCTTGCAAGTGGGAAGAGGGAAGTCTACCAATAAAGTTATCAACTACCTTCACCGATTGTAATGATGTGTACAATGCCGGTAACACACAAGATGGTGTATATTCTATCCGCCCTACTGGATGGAATGGGTCACCGTTTGATGTATTCTGTAATATGTCCATCGATGGAGGTCGCTGGACGGTAAGTCTGATTATATTTTTTTTTTCACTACAGAGTTCATGTAACTTCAAAGTTCACTACAAAGTTGCTTATATCTTTAAAGTTGATTACCGAGTTGTCAACAGAGCTGGAACCTTAATTGGTAACCTCTTGCTGCATCTAAAGGACCAGTCCCCTGCGGAGAGGAATTCCGTCCATTGGGCCTTGTATCGCTTTGTTGTGCAGTACTTGAGGTCCTTAGAATTAATAATTTTTAAATGTGAGCTATGTAACATTAAGCAACTACGAGACGGACTTTTGGACACTATAGCCTACAAAGTGTTTGTCTTCAGTTGCTCAGTGCATTACTTTTTTAGAACTAAAGCTGAAAGCAATGTCTCCCGCTTTTACAATCTCCAGTTAGAGCTCCATGTTACGAATTAGTTTTAAAATAAGTAAAAGTGTCAAATGTTAACAACCAATGATTTCAACTTTAATTTTACTTATTTTCTTGTTATCATCTATTCAAGTTTTATTTTTTTTTTTTATTGATTGTCATTATAAGGTAATTCAGCGTCGCGATAATGGTTCCACCGACTTCTATCAAAACTGGATGTCTTACAAGGAGGGGTTCGGCAATTTACAGCACGAGTTCTGGCTTGGAAATGAAAAGATTTATCATCTTACAAACCAATCCACGTATGAATACCGTTTTGACTATGTATGGTCATCAATCTCGTATTACCACAAGTACGACAGGTTTCGTATTGATAATGAGACCAATAAATACAGAGTAACTGAAGTTGGTTCTTGGAATGGAACTAGAGGTATGAATGAAATTGTCATTGCAAACAATAATTCTTATCTAATCAAGCGTAAGTAATCTTTGTCTGATTGAACAAAACATTTTATGTTATATCGCTGCGTTTATATTGTAATCTCCATATGTAATGATATCACTATATCTTGGAATTACAATCTTTTGAATTAATGAATCGCACGCAGCATGGAGAAGTGTTACAGTTTGTAGGCTACATTATCACACCAAACATTATGGTAATACTTTCAAATTACGCTGGAACGCAACATTGTGTGCTTTTTTGCATATTGTTTAAATTGAAGTCTGAAATCACCTGTTCAGCTAAGACAAGCATTGTTCCGATAACCTTTCTAAGTCAGTATTTTTCATCCATGAAGTGTGTAAATGCCAAATAAGATAGCTGTTTCAGAATGATAATTTTTCAGTTACTATTCACATACAAAATTTTAAACAAATTCTTATAATTACATATACAGATAGAAACACAAGGACAGATCAATTTTGAAGAGAAGTTGTGCCTCGATTTAGAAACAGACTTGATCAGTACATATCATTTTTACACCGCCGCGCATTGTAACGGTTCCTTACCCTTAACCCCCAAAGCCTTCCGTCCCAGGAAAATGTATATAGAAATGCACTTCACAAATTCCCGATTCAGTGTGAATCTCGGTTGGGTACCGAAGAGGGATGTGGTTTTACATCCGAATACATTTTCTCTTGAACCAGTAGTTTCATCCATTCTGTAATTCAATCATATAATTGACCAGATTCTGGTTAAGGGTAAAATTGACAAGAGAAAGAGGAAGAGAACGAAAACAAGGGCAAAAAATAAAACATCTCGTTATATTTTTTTATTCATATTTCTTCTCTCTTATCCTCTTTACAATCCTCATCACACACAACTGAAGTGACTCGTCATTTGAAAAAGTGCTTGCTCGTGATATTAAGCTTTTAGTCCCTTTCCCTGTAGGTAAAATTGCTTATTTTGAACAAACCAATATAAGGGAAATTACTAAAGTTAGCTCACACTTCTGTATAGTTCTATTTCTATACTTTTATGTCAAATATTTTTGCGTTAGAATTATCTACACACAAGGCCGTTGAGGGCTACAAAAAGAGTAGGCTTGGACTCTTTTACTCTTGGATTGTGGCACTTTGTAAGGTAAATATTTACCATTCTTGGGCACAGCTAACAGTCCGGGAGGTTTTTCCCGTTTGGGGGAAAACCAAAATTTTCCCAAAGGGGGAAAACTTATGCAACACATTGCATAAGCTTGTAAGCCTAACAAAAAAAATTAATAAAAAATGAAAACCACTCAAAATCTCAAAAACGGCGTGGGGAATCACCGATTAGGACGTGGCTTTTCTGTAGCTATGACACTAAATCTTCCGAATATACATTCACTTTGGTAACATTAGGCCGAAAAGTTTTGCAAGCCGGGGGTTCCAAAATCATTTACCACTGAGAGAGTACACAACGAACGTGTGGAATGGTGGGTAAAATGGACAAAATGGCGAGTTCTCTCCCGATCGTGAGAAAAATAGATTCTCTAGAATGGGGGGATATCCCAAATTGGCTGATGATGAATTGATTGTAGACAATCTTCAAACTGAACATCATTGGTTCCTGTAGATCCTCACCCAGCCCCGGAGTCCTACGTTTCTGGCCCATCTAAAGTTGACGGGCACAGTTGGATCTATAAGAGTAATGAAAAGGATATCACTTTCAGGGCTCTGACGTTTTGAAGAGAATGGTAGGAAGTATAAAAAAGTGTTTTTTTTTTCATATCTTCCCAACCCAGTTAGAAATATTAAGGAAATTAAAATAGACATCATTGGAATTATGCCAATTAGGGCATAAATAGAACAAATTTAGAAATAATGAAATTTAAAAATAATAAGCCTTCGGGGCATCATCATGAAAGTTAAATCAACAATGATTAAGAGAACAACTGTGGAAGTAATAAACAACATTAATTTTTTAGAATGCTGGCCTCTGATCTCTCAGTTATCCATGTTCGCATCCAGTATAGAGACATGGTGTCTGAATAACAACTCTGCGATCAACATGTATGGGCTGTAAACACGGTCATGATGTAGTTGTAGTAAACCTCTCGTGTATTTTTAGATGAACGTTCAAAATTTTCAAAATGAACAAGGTGCAATATGGTGCTAATAACTGGAAGGTTTATCCCTGTCACTGTTCTCATTGAAACTAAAAGTGCTTAGATTGACAGAATCATACTGATGAGTACGTCTTTCTTTCAGGTATTAGCCTGCATTATACTCTAAACATAGAGTTTAGTACGCACGACCAGGACAATGACAATAGGAACTTCAACTGTGCGGAAGGACACCGCGGTGGCTGGTGGTACGGCGGATACTTTTATGATTATTCAAATAGCTATTGCCATAGATTCACGAGTGGAGGAAGGCACATAGATTGTGCATACTACAATGCAAATGGTGACTACAACGGCGGCACTGGAGAGAATATCTTTGAAATTAATGGATATCATAGTTGCAATGTAAAATATACAGAGATAAAAATACGGCAAATATTGTGAAAATGACTACAGGCGAAACTTAGCAATGAAATTTACCTATATAAATCATTCATAACACATCTTATTTGAATTATAAATCACATTTAAGAAAAGTGGGAGTTGATTTAATACCAATCTTTCTTTAGTCGGTCGTTTCTTGAAATACAAAGCAATCATAGTTTGGATACATGAGTATTAAATAAGAAACAATTGATATGAGATTACGAGGAAGTATAATTATGTTTTTGTGTTATATTTATTATTGAGATGTAGACATGGATTGGTTCAAACCACATGCACTTGTTGATGTTACTGAGGGGATACATGCTAGAGTGCCCGGTCTCAAATGTGATTTGAGACCGACGATGACGTCATCACAGAGGTCGAGCGGGCCAAGGCGAGAGTCGAGGTCCGCTATATCTGTGATCATGACTTCATCGGAGGTCAGAAATCACATTTAAGACCGGATACCCCGCTTTTATCCAAACTTATAAACACTTGCAATAAAGAAGCCAAGATTTTGCGGAAATAAAGGACTTTTCCATAAAAAAATAATGATCGTATTTTAAATCTCCCAACTGATGTTGCGCTCTACTATGACGTGATTGTTAGTTCCATGACAGTAAACGACTCCTAGTGAACAAACGTAAAACAAAACGAAGGGAATGTCCCTTCAAATTATTCCCCTTTTTCTTACTATTCTTATTCAAATTTCAAATTTTTGAACTGAATTCGATCGAACAGATGTAATATTAAACATTTATTTGTGGAAATTTTTGTTTGTTTGATTACACCGACCTTTTGGATCAAATTCATAACAATAGGCAAGTACACTGAGAAGGAATTACGTAAACAACGTTAACCTGAAAGAAACTCAAAAGTCAAAAAGTTCATGAAACAAGTGGTGAAACAAAAACAGGCTGTCGTATATGACGATGAATTTGCCATGAAGACTTTCTCTTTGCCAGTGAACGAGCATCCTTGGAAGACTGTTTGAACGTCGGTGGCGGAGAGGTTGGTTGTTAATCTCATTGCGTGAGACATTTCAATTGGCTTGTCTGTGAAGGTAGTAACAGCACGGTTAACGAAAGAACTACCGGTAGCACAGGGTTCACTTTCACTACTGTCGTTTGCACTCATGCTGCTTGCCAAGGTTTTTGATATGAGTCTCCTCTGTGTAGGTGTGACATTATGGCAATAAATTTGATACTCCCTTCGTAGCGATGGCCACTTGTGTCTAAACCTTTTTTTGCATAGATCAGTGATAACTGTAGCCCTCATTCAATGGTTTGTGTACACTTGTGAAAGTTGCAACTCTTGAGAAATAATTTTTATCATGGTCCCAAGTGAGTTTTTTCCAAGTGGAACGTTGTCAAACCATTGCGCCCTTATGAAAGACAGCATTTGACCTCTGGAAAAGGTGGTCGCATGAAGGATTCAGTTTAGAAATGTACTCGTTGAGTTTTTCACGGGGAACAAATTTCCTCCAGTTGCATACATTCTTTTTTCCGATATGCATGTCATTTTTCAGATCTACTGTGGTCCTTGGTAGCTTCCCTGAATGCCATCTTCCAATACTCATTGCCTTCTGAATCTGTGCAAAATTGTGACCTTAGGCCTTTGCGTTCTTTGGCCTAAAAAACTCGAAGGAGTGCAGTAATATCTTCTACTGGCATCTTTTCAAAATTGGGATCTTTGCCTTTTGATTTGCACCATTCTGTATGAGAGAAAAAAACATTAGAAGAGGTGTAAGGTGCAATATGTTGTGTATGGTGGTACAACTGTTGCAGAGCAGTCTTTAATTCTATTTGGGACTGGTCTCGAACTCCATTCGAGACCAGTCTTAAATGCATTTTGTAGTGATGTTTACCTCCCAACTTCTTCATACTGTATCCTAGCCTAGATATCCTTTTACTGTTAGGACCTTTTTCTATAAAACAGTGTAACCTAGCATAGTTTTAAATATAGAGCCTTAAAATGTAGCTATCCTAGTTGTGTAAGTAACATATGGTCTACTGTAGCCTCGGCCTGAGCACAGGAGTGTAATATTTACCTTTAAAAAGCCGAACACCCCAGGAGGTATTGTAGCTGGTAGATTTTTCATTTCTGTCCGAAGCAATTTGCTCCATTTGTTCCGACGATAATTTCTGGAACCTGTTCTAACGCCCAGGTTCTGGCTCTCATCCGGCTCATCCAAGCTTTTAAGTTTAAAGTTAAGATCAAAAGTAATGTTGTCTATCCTGCAAGTAGACTAGTAAACTTCTGTAAGTGTAACTGGTTGTAGCTAATGTAGTGAAGTTACAGTATATATAGAATGTTGTAAGTGTACTGAGAATGTTGCTAGCTACTAGTATACCCGCACTGAGTTTGCAGTCTGGAATTGGTTACCGTAGAAAGTAGTTATGCAATTAAATTCACAGTAGGTACAGTATGTGTTATAAACACTGTACCTAGTAGATGGTTTTATGGGTGATGATCATGTGGTAATTCTCCCCAATCTCCAGACACCAGTTTTTAATGACATTTGAGACCAGTCTCAAATGGTTTTAGCCAATCAAAATGCAGGACATCAATAAAAGTGTTTATGTATAGAAGTTATTGACACATTGTGGTACCATCAGCAATTTGCAAGATAAGTAACTTAGGTTCTACCGTAAAGTTTCATTGCAACGAATTGCAATGTGGAAAAAGCTATAAGGGACAATGGAATGAAAGTCGGAGATAATGAGAATCTATATGAACTTTCCAAAATATGTATCAAAAAAGTAAAAATGCCAATAGCAGTATTTAAAAAGAAACATTGGCATTTATGTCCTATTACACTCTCTTCAACTTTAAGAAAGTACTACAGACATTTCGGAGTAGTCACTGTTACCTATGTCGGGTAAACACCTTCACGCGTGATGGGAGACATGTCAATTAGTACACTATCTTTAAGTGAAACAATCAAAGGTGTCTATTTCTTTTTATAAAAATAGAAAAACTCCAACCCAAGGCAACTTCCCCAAAACAGAATAGATCTTTCTTAAAATTATTGAGTTGAATCATTTGATACCCCCAAGACACTAGCCGGGAATTAAATTCTATCACCATCAGGGATTTTTAATACTTAAAGTAGCTGAAGTAGGCAGCTGCCGCTCTTAAGTTTTATAATGATCATTTCAAAAAAGCAAAATTTCAAGATGACACTGATCTAGTACTTTTAAAAAGGGCAATTGACCTGTTATTTGTCGTTTGTTTTACAAAAGCAGATATTACAAAAGACCTAGCATCTCTCAAAGAGTGCGAAAAGGGACCATTGCTCAAATAACGCAACATACCAAAACGTCTGTATACTCTGCAATACAACATGTTTTCAGAAGGTAGCTAGGTTTCTAAAACTACTAACACAGCTCGACACTACCAACACAGCTCGACACCACACATGATCTAAAAGAATTTAGTCACCGACCTTTCATTACCGAAAAAATGGTAGCATTTGCATTAAAGATACTTTACAATTATAAATTTTATGTCCACTCTATTGCTTGCTAAGAATTATGAATCGGGACATTTGAATCGTTGTCGACCCCCCCCCCCCTACAACCTTAGTCAGCCGCGGAATCTTTCATTCAGTGGTGCAGAGGGTGAGATACCTCCACGGGATTCTGCTTGGCTTTTTGAATGGAACTTTTTCAGTTAGATTCCGTGGTAACTGACAATCAAAATAAGTTCGGAGAGAAAGTTATTTCTTTAAGAATCCTGTACTATAATACAAAATGAGCACTATACAAAAACTCTAATCAAACCCCCACCCCCCGGAAAATATGCCTCTCCGAGAAAACACTGTGTAAAACTAGTATGCCGAAAAGATGATGAGAAGTTGCAGTTGTCAAAATTTATTCACTGGAATTACTTTAGAACAAAATTATGCATTATATTTTTAAGAATTTTAATCTGCGAAACCATACAAACATAGCCACTGTTGGTTTAACTTCCATTGTTTCAATATTTTATAAAAAATCAACCCGAGGTAAGCCCGTTATCTTCAGCAATGTCGTTAAGTGTGATACAGTATGAGAAATGGACATATTATCCAAATTTCTTCAGCAAAACAGTAGCATTCACACATATCCATGATTATCTGAGGTCTTTGAGAAAGCTGCTTTTATACAAAGTAACATCAAATGGACTTTCTGCAGAATGAAGCTTTGGTGGTGCCTTATCCTCGTAGATACATTTGTAACATGCACCCTATTAGGTACAGGTCTTCAATCATTTAATGTATGAATAAAACAGTCCTCTCGGAAATATATTCGGATTGCTATCATTGTATATTAGTTAGTTGTTAACCCTGCAATAGTGCTCTCCCGGTGGCTATGGCGGGTATATCCTTTTCCAAGGGTTTTTACCTTCATACTGCTATATCCGTATCAGAGCGATACCATGCCTGCTTTGTAAAATAGTGAGTCTGTCGAAGTCTGATATAGAAACTGTATATGAGATATGTCGACTTGCTCTACCCGCCACTGCACTCTGTTATCTGAAAATGTTATTAAAAATGTTCCAAAGGATTCAAAACGTAGCATTTGCATGATTTCAATCCATAACTATTCACAGTTTGCATCCTTCCACCCTAGAATACTGTATAAGAGCAGTACTTGAAAACGTGAACATAATTTATTCAAGATAAGAAAAAAAATTAAAGAATAGGGCCAGGAGTCCAATCAACATGTAGAAAGCATCCTATCCTAACTGAACACTTAAACGTTTATAACTTTAACTAGTACTGATATTAAAAGACAGTTTTCCTAATCTTCTTATCGTCATTAGCTACTCATTGAATACACATATTGTTTTTCGGGAACACCATCGCAGATAGTTTGAAAAAAAGTCAGTTTACTTTGATTTGATAGGTTGTGTTCATCAATTATAAGAACTTTAATGTTACATTACTTCTTTGTGTTTCAAGGAAGCAAGATCTCTAAAAAAAGAATCAATTAAAAGGAAGGGGAAGATTAAAATTACTTTTCATTCGAAGTGTTAACTTAATTTCTCAGCAATGCCTTTTAACAGTCTTAATTAAATTCATTGTAAAATATTGCTTTCAATCAAAGATTCGGAACATTGCTTGTCTTAAAAGATAAATCACACCTTCTTTCATTTGTCATAGGAAATTGGATAGGCACATGAGATTACTCTGGGAAAAGAAGGTGAAAAGAAATTTTACTTTTTCTTAATTTGCAACTCTCCTGTTGCTCTTGGGAACGTTCCTCTCATTCTAGTTTAATTTCCATTTGCAGACAGCGCCACGGTTGCGGAACCTAGAGGCACATGAAGACATGCCTTTATACCACTTTTTTAATGATAATGCCGATGGGCCATCCGCGATATATGTATTTCAAGGTCGCAATTAACTTGACTTTGTCTCTTTCCAGTTTACCGAATAAAACCCGTGAAGGCTTAGTGGTGTCAACAGAATTTTCTAAGTGGGGCAATCAGGTGGCCAACGTTTCCATGGTGGGGCACATCTGCATGACGAAAAACATAAGTTGGGGGAAAGTGGAAAGTGAAGTGCCTACTTATGGGCGTAAGGTCCAGGGGCGCCCTCCAGTCCCCTAGTGGTATCACGGGAAAATGCCCTGGTGAGGGTCCAGGGGTCTCGGACACCTACAAGTTGCCATCATTTGAAAAAGGTATTTTACTATCTTCAATTAAATGGCATTAGATGCGCATTGACCAGACCACAAAATTAGAATTTCACCATTTTTGTTAGCCTCGGAATAACAATCTAATGATACAGTGGAGAACTGTCATTTTAGGGTTGAGTTCTGTTTGGGACAAAAATTCACACATTCTACCCAACAGAAATCAATGTTGAGACAACTTCCCACCAGGAATGCTACCAAGGTGGAAGCCCAAAACCAGGTCTTTACCACCGAAGATGCATCTACGACGGATATTTAGGGGCTCCACCGTGGGAATTTGATAAAGAAGTTCTCGTACTGGATTTGATTTGGAGGGTCCTACCCCTTTAAATCATAACTAGGACAAAGTCATTTCCTACATTTTCATCAGGAACAAATGAGAAAAGAACTGGCTACCAGTTAAAATCACTTTTAGGGCATACTCAAAGCAGGCAGAAAATTCTGGTATTCAGTATTAAAGAAATGTTTGTACAAGAACTTTCAATCCTCGTGAAGGTATCGCCCCTTTGTGGTCCAAGTGTACTTCTTAACCTCACCACGATGAAGATCCAGGAACTCAACGTTTCCCCCTCTATTTCTTAAGACACCAGACTAGTATTCAATATTGACGTACATTATAAGATAAAGCTTTTGAAGTACCTTATCCCCATATGTTGCTGAAAAGTCCGTTGAAAAAGGCAACAAAATCGCAATCATAACATTTTCACAAACGTAGACAAGGGAAAGGGTATTAAATGGGGGACTCAGAGCTTTAGTAGTCTCAAAGCTCTTAAAAACGATGTAACAATAGTTCTAGAATTTATTCCCCATTAATTATGCATGTGGTTTATAAAAAGTAATTCTCCCCAAATCGCGCCACGACTTTATATTATCAAGAATATATCATTCCAACTGATAAACTGATAACATGACAAATCGATTTGTAAGCAATTTTAAGAACTTGTTATTTCATAGTAAAAAGGGGAAAATAATTTTCGGTGAGTAGCATATGTTTTCTTGTACTCGTTCCAATGCTAAGCTTTTAAAGGGGATTTTTTTCTCAGGAGACTGAAGTTGTGAGCATTGACTGGATTAGCGGCAGGGGAAGTGGAAAGTGTAACAGAGGCATGTGACTTTTCTCTCGCGTCCGCCACTTTATCTTCTTATTGTACTTATGCAAACTTCAACAAGGCAATTTTTATTCGCAAAAACAGCTTCTAATGCAATTGTTTGCTTAGTTTTTGGAAATTTTTCGTGAACGCGCGAAGAGCACCCATACATGACCCATGTTGATCACGTAATAATGGACATGTTAAGTAATACCTTTGAATGAAGCCCCCATGCAAAGACCAATATTACGTTGCCATAGTTGTGGTCCATGTAGTGCGCATCATGTGTCATTTGGAGATGGTAAAAGGATTTATTCTTATGTCAACAAGTTTTTAATAACGCACAGCTGTTGGAAAAGGTATCCCGGTCCCTGATGGGAAGCGTGCCTTCTTCCGCACATACAGAGATAATGAAAAGCAAAAATATCGCCCGCAGAGGGCGGGTGAAACTTTCAGTTTCCGATATAACGTGAAATAAATGGTATTTACATGCAATATTCCTATGTGACAACGATGAAAAACATTATGTTAGATGTTAGCAGGTTGCAAGCAATATGAATTACTATAGCAATACGTGAAAGTGGGGAGGCGAAAAGGGGTCTTCGCCTCCACACTCCCCTTTTCGCCTCCGCACTCCCAAGTGTGGGAGGTTATTGTCCCGCTGCTCCTACACCCTTCTAATTCATACTCCAAGATGTAAGACAGTCTGCAGGAATTGATTGTTATAAAATCACTCCGACCCCCTATTGTTATTCGATCCTCCAAACCATGATCTGATGTATGATTCTGGGAGTGCTTTTTTAACATATTTTGAACTCATAACTATTCAAATCGTAATAGTCACAATGTGTAAAAAGAAATGCTCATCAATAGCTTAGAGCGTCTTTATACAAGTAAATGGGAAGGTAAGGAAGTAACAAAGGGAAGGACTGTGAGATTCTAACCTCGGAGTAGGAGAAATCCTATTTTCATTGTCCGTTCGAACGTTAATGACCAAAAATATATTGGTATAATGGAAGGTCTTCATCCACATCGTGTCTTCTTCGTAAGCTGTATGATGATATCAGAATCTTTATTCGGCCTCGTCGACGCGGATCAACCTTGAACATTTGATACGACGGGTTCAATGACGCCCTCTGTCCACTAAACTCTAGATAGAACGTATGCAAGGGTAACTAATGAGTCCATTATTTGTATGATCAATGAAACAAATTTTGATTATGATTATGAAGACTGAAAAACAAAAGAACAGTAATATTACGAAAAGATTTTGAAAAGAGTTGGCCAACATCTTTTCTAAAGAAATGGGATTTTGTAACCTAGGGGTGACGAAAAGACTTAAGTCAATTCTTAGTAATGCAATTTGCCCAAAATGTGCATGACATTACATTTTTCTTACCTTTGTTAATGGTATTGTGGCTTTTCACAATGTCTCATTTGGAAGAGAAAACAATTCCAGCTCATCCCCTTCAATTTCCGTGGGAATATTTTTTTCTTAACTCGAGATATCTCATATTGAAGAGTACTTATTTTAATAGAAAAAATACTTCCAGTTCTCATCAAGGTCATAGATTGTTATGTAAAGTGGGCACATTGCCTCAGATTCCCTCTGTTTTTCTTGATAATTGAGTGTCCTGTTTGTCCCTTAAAATTTGATTCTGTTGGAATGTTTGCAGTATGTTTTCATTCAGATTTAGCACAAATCTGCACCATATGTAAGGCATAACAAACAAAGTTGCGGAATATTTTCTTCTGGATGTGTCGATATCATAACGAAATTCATTCTATGTCAAATTAATGTGCCGCGATGACATCACATATTTCCCATAATGCCCTTCATCTTGAGAAAAGTTTCCATTTATTTGAAAATTAGTATCTTCCAAACGCTGCAAGCTTTTGAGATGCGGTTTTCACCTCCTAAAAATATTTCCTGCATTTTTTGAATTCATTGAATTTTGTTTCGACATGGGAGCTAGTTACGAACAAGTTCCACATACCGCCCACTTTCAAATGAATTTACTTGAAAATCTGTATTTTATGCAAATTTTTTCTCTTACATGAAAGGAAAATTGTCTGACAACAATCTTGTTAACGTAATTACATAGAAAAGATTAAAGGAAGCAACCCAAATGCTTGCAATATACTTGCATGCCATGTACGCTGCTGGAACACTTTTGGGGCGTATACTTTTCTTTAGTAAAGGTTAACATAAAGCATTTTAAAATTATTCGAAATTCTTTTAAATAGACTAATCTAATAATTTATTTAGCAAACAAAATTATACATATCAAGAATAAAAATCATTTTATGTAAAACAAAAGGGTTCTGGAATGTTTATGCTTTATGAAGCTACTTATTCCCCCTAGTAAATAACAGAATAGTTTTCTAATACGAATAAATCATGAGCACTGCTTAAAGAAGCCAATTCATGTTGGCTTTTTCAACAGAGGAAGAACTGTGGGGAAAAGCGATTAGTGGATATTTATATTATTCCAAAGAAGTTATATTGTCTATATTTTTAAAGTTTTCAAAACCAGTGTCTTCATTTTCATGGCGAATTACTTTTCTTAGTACTTCAATAAAGTTGGATCCTGGAACTTTGCGAGAGCCTGTTATCTAAACTTGAAGCAGATTTTCCATGCCCCTTTCCTCGTAGTGTGAAAGGACGTTTCTCTGAACCTAACAAGACAATAAGAATCGATTAGATACGTTCAAAGTTCAATCTTCCGTTTACTATGTCAGACCATGGAGGTACTATGTGCTCCATGGTCAGACATACGAGTTGGGTAGAAGAAATTTCTCCGACCTGGAGAATAGAGTTCACCTGTTTTGATTGATCATAATAAACCTGCTTAAAATAAGACTGCATTTCAGAAGGACTCCGAGATAACATCCCTTGAAAATCCTCTCAGAAGAAGGGGCTGAAAGTACACGAATATTGGGATGTCTTGGCCATTAGTGTAGTTCACCCTTGTAATGTAACGCACGACGTTTTCAACTTTAGATCTCAGGGAAGACGATTTCGTATTTGCAGGTAGCCCTTTTTTTACAGAGAGTAAAGAGGTATACCAGATATATTATGGGTATAAAAGATTATCTCGTTTACATCTGTTTGGTAAAGCTGGAATTGTCAACAAATTGCTATGAAATTTAAGAGGAATGATGTAAATATTTGACTGCGACGTCACCTATCCTCTCCAGACCAAATGTAACAGAGTGAAATTACCGAAAAGAGCCCAACGTCAAAGACAATCTTATGCTCCTACATGGAAGTACTACCTTGAAGCTAGTGTTCCTCCATAGCGACCTTGCTGATAAGCAGACAAGTCAAAACGGGTGTGTCAAGGTTAATTTGACACTGGCAAATTTAAACTGCAGTTTCCGGTAGGTTAAATATTACTTTAAACGAGGGTTACTACGGTAGTTATCTCTACTTGCCACATATTGTGTTGGGGATGTTACCCATATTTGTCTTGGAAATGATCCAGTACCCACCCCCAGTCATTGATCCTTAGGGAAGCTTCTGCTTAGACAGGCAGATCTGTGGACCGGCAGAGTTTAGGGGACAAACCCACATCGTCGGATGAACATCCGATTTTGAATGGAGAAACAAAAAGGCGAGTAAAAGGAAAGCCGGTCAGTGTACCGTAGAGAAATCCCCGAACCGCAAGCTGGATTCGAAATAGATTGGTGTAAGGCCGTGCATTCAAGCACTCCTACAACGGAGACCCGATATCATTGTTTTAAGGACATTAACTGGAAAACACATCCTATCAGGATGAAACTATATCTTAGGACGTGTTTCCACAAAACTGATTTTTCCGGGTCGTTCCGGATCGGACACGCCAAACCCAGAAAAGTTGCCCTGTGGTAACTCACGGGAACCGGATAAGTGAGAACCCGAATATCGACAGATTCCGCATCTCAGATCCACCTGAAGGGGTAGATCTGAGATGCGGAAATATAAAAATAGCGGGTTTGTATTTCTGTAGAAACGTGCAGGTTACAAAATAACGAGTTAGGTGGAAGTAGTGTTTACATAATAGCGCCCCAAATCCGAGTCTGTTTCGTACCGTGCTAGGTAGAGGGCTGTGTGCAATTAGGCTTTAAGTTATTTCAACACATCAAATTTTTCACCTTTTGTTTAATTGTCAAGTTACAAGACAGCTAATATCATAATGTCAGAGGCGTCAGTTTATTGGCGACAAGACATGACGGAACAATTGATTCGGGTATGGAGGGACATGGGCACATCATTGTCCGTAAGATCTTGGATGGAAAGATGACGGCAGCAACAACCTCATGTACAATTTTACATGCTGTCTATCTTCCGATACCAAACAGGTGGCCTATGGTCCGGAACTCGCCAGGAGTTGCCAGCCTCCACAAGCAAACTCCTACCAGCTTCTCAAAGGTTATCGGTTTCCGGTAGTTTGTCTCCGAGCGGTTTGCAATACCCGGCCGGATGAGGTCGCAAGGGGCTTCAAAAGTGGCCTTTGTCATTCTAAAGTTACGGAGCCACTTGCGGTCCGTGGACTGCACCAGCACTGTATCATCAAACCATGTAGTTTGCATTTGAAAATGACGACCATCGACATCCACGATCCTCGTTGAGTGGTATATCAAGCTTTAATATGTTCATGACAACGATGAAGTTGATGCGCCGCTGCTGACAGTTATAAATACGGGAATGGGCTTGAAAGCTTCTTATAGCTTTGAACAACCGCTTTCTTCTTGCTGAACCCGACGGCCACTCTTCTATACCCTGTAGACTTGACTTTAGAAATAATACAACGGACCGCATTACCAATACCGTTGGCGCCCGGTAAAATTACAGGCACCACGAAAACGGTGAAAGGTCACTTTCCGTACATCCGGCGAACACGGCAAACTACTGTGTGCTGAATAAAGATTCCGGATCTTGTTTTCTGTGGAAGCGTGCCCGGCCTGCGCGCGAAGCGAAATTTACTGGGGACAATATTTTACCGGCATTTCTGTGGAAACACGCCCTTACAGGATTCCATTAGCATCATCAATTACACGTTTGTGATGAAAAGACGGGCAGAATATGAACAGGACCAGGTCATCTATAAATAGAAAGATTTAAGTTACCATAACAACATTGCGGTCACTTACCACGTGAAAAGGCATTACCTCCGAGAAAGTAAGTCTGTAAAGTGTTATTAACAAACTTATCATATGCTGCTATGCTGCTATGCGGTCATGATGGGTCTTCATTTTCCGACAGCATATCAAGGGCTTAGCCTTCATCATGGTTTATCCTGTCAATTGCGATACCGGCTTTGGAGAATAGTCCTGCTCAAATAGAAAATGATAACTCAGAAATACCCGCTTACCTCCTCTTGACTTTGAAAGCATTATATTTTTGTCCCAAATGATTGACTGACGTCGTTACTCAGTTGTAAATTTAGAATTTTATTACAATAACATTACCGTTTGTTACGGTAACAGAAGTAATTTCAGTTGCAACGAGGGATTCAAAACGGCGCGTAACATCTGGAATGAAGATATTAACTTTTACATATTTTGTATTCGTAACTTTTAAAACTGTTCATACCATCACCGTCCTAACTCAAAAATGTAGGAGGACAATTCTCAACTAAGCGTAATTTAATTTATGCAAGAGAAAAGGAAAATGACTACACCACAAATGATCCCGGGGCTTCAATCACCATGCGTAGAGTTGCATACAATTAGTCCACATTTGAACGTTTATAACCTAAACCAGTTTGGTTATTGAGAGATTTTATTCCTCTCCTTTTTTTTTGTTTTTAGTTACCTGTTTAAATATAAAAATGGCTTTTAGAAAACATCAATGCAGATAACTCGCGGAACTCAACTAATTTTATTTTTATCAATATTATTCTTTCAAGGGCTATTGTATGTATTTTTCTCTAGTGTATATAATTTGTGCAAAGAATTTTAATAAAGTATTTTTCTTTGTTTTTCAATAAAGCGAGGATCTAACCAAAAGTAAGGGATAGCTGGAATGCTTTTTTTTATTCTGAGAGTCAACTTCATTTCTCAGCAATACACTTGATAACAACTTCTTATGTATGCAAAATCTTCCCTTCAACCACAGATTCGGAATATTGCTTGTTTCGGAGGGTGACGTTTCATTGGTCATAAAAGACTTGAGTAGATTGATAACATTCTTTATACTAATAGCAACTAACATAAAAATTCACACGGGAAAAAAGAATATTTACTTATGCCCTGAACTTTCGGTCCACAGTCACTTTTGTGAATCATTAGTACCACCGGTAAAACTTTGCTCTCATTGTTGTTAAATTGCCATTTTCAGATATCGCCATGCACGCCGATCCTAGGGGCATAGGCGGACATGCTTCGCGCCTTTTGAACTGAGAGGCGTGCATTCATCATCAAAGTGTTCATATATTCCCATCAACAGGGGGGATGTAGGATTTTAATGAAGGGAGGGTTAATAAGGAAAGTCCACAGAGTGACCAAGGCAAAAGTGAGCCAGGTAGCCGCAATTGGGGAGGGGACATGTAAAGGAATTATAGTTATTTAGTGATGGTTCGGTATGGTACCCCTCCAATGTTGTTACCATGGGACCTGCATGGAAACTTATGAAAATTCATGGGTAATTACCAAATGGGGACGTTAGTGCGATGCCCTTAATTGACATCAAAATGACACTAAAGGAGAGCTAACATAACACTGGGCAAAAACTTAGTTTTAATTATTTGAACAAGAAATCAAAATGAACAGTTTTCACTGGCGAATGACCTAGAAAGGACTTAAAGGGATGACAAAAGAGACAGAGGATTAATAAGCAAGTCTCATAACATATATTCCCTGTAAATGCACTCAAGTACGGTTGCATAAGGCTGTGTAATGAGTAATATATTACCAACGTGATATCGTCAACATCTTGAATTCTAGTCCCAAATTAGGACTTCTGCAATCTACTTGTTTAGAAGTTAACAGCTCATTTGTTAAAGGCAATCAGCAGTCTTCTCAAACTTGCTTCAAAAAATCAGAAAACTCGTGCAAATTTGTTTTTAATTTCCTTACAAAGACCTTTGAATATGCTTTTAAGCACAGCTATTACAAACAAAAAGTAAAGGGAGGAGGTATGCTCGATGAATTTAACAATTCAATAACAACAATATTGTCGCATGATCAAAAATGCCATTTATAGATTCATAGGATATCCGGGTATACTAATTCTGATGGGGTTGAATGTATTTCCCCTTTCAGTGTTAAAATGAAAATACTAATAAGCGCATGTCCTCATTTTCGTTATTCCTTAATCTTTATACTTTTCGTGTTCTATTTGTTGTAAGTAGGGTTTTTTTCTATGCGGTACTGTCAGTGTTTCCATTTGTGTTATAAACTACTTCTTGAGAAATCAAATAAGATTTTAGTACTACAGAACACATAACTGAAAAGATATTACATGCTTGAGTTTTTTCAAAAGTTTGGTAAAAAAAACTTTCCTCCGAAAAGTAACTGAAGAATTTTGAACAGGAAAAATAAACTTGAACCTTAGTCAAAATTGTGGACTCTTTTTGCTATGGGAGTAATCGCTTTTGCATTCCATGAATTTTTAGGACACGAAGGCCCCGCTTGGAATAGGGTTATACGTTTGAACGAAAGTGTATACAAGAGATGGACTTGTTTGGAAAACCATTTGCTGTTGAGACTTTTGCCGACACAGCATAAAATTAAATCCAATATTTGTATAGAAGAGATCACAATTTGAGGAATAAATGATCAGTAGTTTGGAATTTCTGCAAGAAATAGCATACAAATATGAAAGTTTTACGCCTTTCAATACTTTTCAGTCCCTTAAATACAATTTATAATTGGTGTAAAAACATTTAACGTCAGCATCCATGGCCTTAAGAGACAAACAGAACAATAAAGCTTCGTTGTATTTTAAGTGTATTTTTTTAATTATCTACTATGATAAGTAACTAAACGCAACAAAACAGCAACAAAACAAATCCTTTGACGGATGGTTTTAAACGATCACATTGTTAATAATACTCGTGATATAAACACTAAAAAAATAACATGCTTTTGTGTTGTCTAGAGGACGGATAAATATGGCATTTAATGTATACTGTACATTTGATGCATATAATTTCAGGGATTTGTTTTCTCTGTAGAATATACATCTGTAATTCATTCTGTCAAAAGGCACCATGGCTTCATCAAATAAACTTCACACTGTTTTGTTCGTATTTGGAGTGAGTTCTTTTTTCTTAGACAATTTTTTTGCTAAAGGAGTAAGTTTCACACTCTTTATAAAACATGGCCAAAAGTGTTTTAGTTCTGC
>WURT03178497.1:0-10305 GCA_009936505.3 Holothuria glaberrima | reverse complement strand
TAAATACCGAGCTCACTTCCTTCATCATTCTTTTTACACAAGCATTCACGATGCAGGATGCAGCATACAGGAACCAACATTTTTTCACTTTCAAAATCGTTCTGTTGATACTCAATTCGCACCTTACATGAACCGATCGTTTATGTCCTCTATGTACAGACTAACTATTTCTGCTATATACGTGTCTACAAATCTGCGGCCGCCATATCTGGCTTGCATATTTTTTCGCTCAATTAGGCTTCGTTGCACAAACAGCCTACACAGTCTAACGGCAAATACTGTGTTTAGCTACGCAGATCATTAGCAATAATCACTGCTTTGAAAGCCCACCATCAAAACAGATTCCCACACAAATGATACCCACTGATACAGCTCTCGCGACAGTTTTCTGCCATACTTGCGCTACTTGAATTTACGTACATTCGTTTGTTCTGAAGTACGTACGTCTGCTATGTGGTATAACAACTTTTAACTGTACTGTGCTATTGTCAGGCTTAATATGCTAGGCCTTTCTGCATTGGGTCTGTGCATTAGAAGTGCACTGAGTTGCCTTGTCTATGCAATTGTACATCGTAGCGAACTGTGTCTTGGCTCAATATTCTTTATATTTCAGGTGTATTACTTTTTGGCCTTGGATGAGAGAGTTTTGGCCTACGATTGAACTAAAAATTGTTGGTTACAAAGGCCATGTTTGGCCTTGGACTAGGAAAAGGAATTTTGTGGCCTAAGTTTGCTTCATTAGAATTCCAAATTTTGATCTGTTCTTCCCATATCTAACTAAAAAGTCTGCGTCTTGAGACAAAAGGCAATGGCTTCATCCTGTTGCTCTGTCTTTCATAACCTTTCTGCCATATCTTGCCTTTCTTTCCTTGGTTTTTCATTTTGATTTCTTGGAAAGAAAGCTTTTGAGTCACTTGAGAATGACCTTTACAAACTGATGGTAGTTTTAGTGTTACAAGTCATGTCAGGGAATCAAGAGATAACACTTTTATTGTGTAAAAACTCTGTGCATGAAGCAGAGGTGTAGTTAACATTATAGTGCTTATTTTACCAGCCATTTAATGCCTGTGACAACCAGATTTGCTACAAACAAAGAACAAAGTATATACAAATATATGTGAATAACTCAAAAGTTTTAACATAGTTGTTATGCCCTTTCAGATGTATAAAGGAGACTGCAATGCTAAAAATTGGCTTTACCCTCATATCTATTTTCAGCTGTGAGTGGTTACTATGCATATTTCCTTTCACTACATTGTGTCAATTTGTCCATTCTAAGCTGAAGCAAATTTGCACTTTGTTTCATATCGAAGGTACTTACCTTTTCTTTCAAAATTTTTCGTAAAACAGCAACATATCACTGAATAAAATTTCAACATGCACAAATAAAATTGCTGCATGGTGTGAAAAGCCATCTTAAGTTCCCAAGACTGCCATGTAATTAAGGTTAACTTGTTTAATATTCAGATTTCAGCAACATGAGAGGTCCTGTGCACAGAACCAGTTGAAATTTACACTTTGTTTAATACTTTGAGAGCAATGCAAACACGAAGGTGCACTCAGGTGTGAAATGTCCACTTTGGACAGGAAAATTGCTGGCCCAGAGCAAGCTGTTGATATTTGATACTTCCTCCCTGCGTTCTGCAGAGCAGAGCTTAACATCTGTACTGTGTAAACGTACTTATTTTCACAGAGGCTACTATGAAAGTCAATTTGAATTATCCTCAAGTAAAACACTTTCTGGCA
Organism: Holothuria glaberrima; assembly: GCA_009936505.3. Classification (NCBI taxonomy): domain Eukaryota; kingdom Metazoa; phylum Echinodermata; class Holothuroidea; order Aspidochirotida; family Holothuriidae; genus Holothuria; species Holothuria glaberrima. The sequence continues at coordinate 8,559 of WURT03178497.1, read as the reverse complement.
TTAAGAGTACTAGACTAGACTCTAATTAGTTGTTACTCAGTCATTGATGCAAAGGAACTTTCATATAAGTGATATTTAATGTTTGCCAAGAAATAAAAAAGAACATTGAGAAGACGGGTTGACAGAAAGTTGGTTTTTAGATGGAAGGTAGGAACTCGATTAATGGTCCTACTTTTTATCCACGAAACGTTTAAGATGTAGTTTTGCTCGATCATAAAAAACCGGCTTGTGTTGGAAGCTGAGTGTGTTGTAGACAGTAATGTTAAGTCCCAGTTCAAATCTCCCTCCTCTGAGATTTTTGTTAATAGGGACTTTGTTTAGGGATTTTTGTTAATAGTGGGGGCCGAGGATTTTGGTAAGAATTTTTATACAAAATTTAATTGAAATTAGGTCTATTTCGATTGATTTACTTTTTACATATGGAACACAATAAAGGTCGTCCGTAATTGAAAAAAGTAGGAATACCCGGGCGGAAGTATGCTACAGCATTACCACATTTTGGCCGGGGTGGCTTCAGCAAATAAAACTAATCCCTACGCCGAGAATGTTTTTGCAGTGACATACAGTATGCTTGAAGCCTGGAATGAAATTCTGTGACCCCAGACCATCTTAGCTACCTCCTCAATTGGTAAACATACATTTCATGCATGTCATATAATCAAAGCAAAGAAAAAACATGGTAAAATATGAGGAAGTCTATTTAATCCAAGATGAATCATTTCTGCCTGTTCTGAACATCGGGCTTGAGTGATTTTCTCCTTTTAAATTGCCCATGTTCTAAATTGGGGCGGACCCCAATTCAGCTCGTGGCAGTATATATTTATTGTACAAGGGGAGAATTTTCGCCTCCCCGAGTTAGCAGAAGGGGACCCCAAAATTAAAATTTCTGGGGCGCTTTGATGTGCATCAGTCCTTTAAACTGCCAAAGTAAACGAGAGGTGTTATCGGAGTTACTCCAGTTTTTATCCGAGTTAGTCCAGTTTTAGTTTCAACAGGTTCTGTGGAAGGGACTTGGCATGAAAGTTTCATCTGGAAGGGATAATGATGGTTAGTCCGACTATTTTCATAGTGCTTCCATTGCAGCTTGAGTTATTTGTTCAAATCATGTGATCTTGTATGATGGCTGAGCAGGAGATAGCTTTTAGTTTGGTACCACCTCTCAGCTAGGGTTCAAATGCTGGCTGGGTCATACCGAAGACTTTAAAAATGGAACCTCCTGCCATTGTACTTGGTGCTCAGCATAAGCAATGGAGCAGGGAAAACAAACCAGTGAGCCGGAACTGGAAGAAAGGATGTGGCCGGCTCGACTTAAACCAGTTGGTTAGAAACTGGGCCGTAAAACCTTATCTAACTCTAACTCAACAGTAACATACTGTAAAGTTTTCCATTTTGAAATAGTTTGATTTTTACTCTTTGGCTTTGGTTTACTGTTGGGTATTAAAACAAATATATTTTGGTCTTGTATTTAACTAGGTGTTATTGATACTCTTCTCTTTACTGTAGAGTTAAAGATGGATTAGGTTAAGCTTAAGGAGTGAGGAAGATTTGCATCTTACTACATGGATTTGATCTTGTCAATCCCCTTGCCCTGTTCTAGCTCACCTCTAGCCTGCCTACACATGCTCTGTTGTCATCATTAGCCCACATCTTCAGTTGTACATTACTGAGAGTGTAAACAGATGAAATTGACAGGAAGATGCTTGTTCCGGTCAAAACCCCTTCTATAACATGTTACCAATGAAATGTGGAAACAAATTCTGGAATCCCCAGATTGAACCTCACCATTCACACTCAGCTGTGGAATCCCATGACAAAATCATTGACGTGACTTCAGTTTTAGCTGTCCCAACTGTGGGACCCTGAACACAGTGTTAAAATTATCAGCTACGCTGAAATTTGATCCTAACCCAAATGTGCAATATGTGTCACACCTAGTTTGCTACAACCTTAAAGTGACAGGAATCGACTTGTATTTCTGGTATTCACAAACCTTCATTGATCAGTTCCCATTCTGAGGAAATGTACGTCTATCTATGACCATGCAAGAAACCATGTACTATATAGAGGTTCGTGCTTAAGCATAACAAATGTAGAGACCTGAGAGGCCAAAGGTAGCTGTATCCAGTTACAGTACCTGTAAAAAAGTTAAATAATTTTTGGAAGTGACTTCCTGAACCTCTTAAAGTTTCAAATCATTAAAATAGCTCCTACATATTTTTTTTTCTGATTTGGAAGAGGGTGGAGGAGGGGGGAGGATGTGTTTTATTTTTTTGAAGAATCTTACCCTGTCTCCTGTATGGAACTACTGAAGATATGTTACTGGAAAGGGTGAAGTTTTTGCTCAAAGTCATGTTCAGCTTTCCACAGTGTGGTACTCTATGTGCTTGTGTCTTAGTACATTTGGATGTACTCATACCAGACTTTTAGTGTGTACTACTCGTACCCACAGTTTTTTACGATTGCCTGTATTCACAATAGTGAGAATAGATTTATACTCATACTCACAGATTTTGGAAAGTATGTATTTGCTTCTGTAGAATTTTGTACTCAAACTTATGAAAAAGATTTGTACTCATACTTGTGCCCACAATCAGAGATGCTCCTTGTACCCGTACTCACGACAATGTATTCACACTTCAAGTCGAACTCATACTCATGAAAATGGATTTTGAAGTGGTAGAATCGTACTCATACTGCAATGTATGAAAAGCCGCTCATATTTTACTGTCAAGAACAGCACACTTGTGGTGTGTTCAGGATGTACCTGTACTGATGCTCTGTTTCATTTGGGTGTACTCATAGTAAGAACGGATTTGTAGTACTGGTAGTTGTTCTCTTTGAATTCTCAGTAGGTATTACTACCTACTAATGCAATTTTATACTTTTACTGGTGGAAAATGTGTTCTAGTACTCACTAGTAGATACCCTACAATTGTCCTCATGCATACTTATCAGATTATATTTGCATGCTTTAAGTATGGTACTCCTACTTATCCAGAGACACTGCACTTGTGCTCATATTCATTATATTGTACTTACACCTCAAGTGTGGTACTCATACTCACAACCAGTGACATTATGTACCTGTGCCAGTTCTCATTACCTTGTACTCACACTTTCAAGTTTGGTACCCATATTCACAACCAGTGACATATGTACTGTACCTGTGCCAGTTCTCATTATATTGTACTCACACTACAGGAATGGTACTCATACCCACAACCAGTGACACTATGTGCCTGTGCCAGTTCTCATTACATTGTACTCACACTACAAGTATGGTACTCATACTCACAACTAAAGACTACAAATTTTTTTCATAACATTGTATTCATGGAATTTCATGCTTCCAGTCAAGGTGTGACATTCAAATTCATGGCATTGTATTCACACTTATGGTGTGGTTATAATACTCCCTCTGTGGTACTCATATTCTCAAAAAGAGACTACAATTTCCTTAATACTCTTAGCATATTGTACTCATGCCACTATTCAGGCTTCAAGGGATACATTATTGTAATTACTGTATGAAGACATAAAGAAATATTGACATTCTGTTCAAGCATGTCAAAGACTTTAAATCATTTTTCTCTCATATGAAAAAATTCCCTTGATGTCATAAATCCATTCTCATAAATGTTGCTGTCAGTATTAAGTTGACTATGGATGTATTTTCATTATACTGATGAGAGGCACATAATTCTTCAAAATGGTAGATAGCGGGAGGCATGCAGTACTTGTGATCAATGTTGAATCAATTTTTTGCATTCTATCTTTTTAATAGCTTGTCAATATCTTTGACAACATCTGTTCTTACAACTTACACCAATAAGTACCCGTGGTGTTTCACGTTGGTGGTTCTGTGTTATCTCACACAATTTGTACGATTCTCCAGGATGGAGCCTGCAGAAATCAAATCTAATCTGTGAATTCCCTTAAAGGGATCAATTTATTGGGATTTCCAATAACAAGTTTAGGAGGTTTGCTTAAAATTTAAAATGTCTTTACCCCCTGAAATGTTGTTATTAAAGTGATTGTACCTTCAAACAATATGTCAGCATCCCTCAACAGAATTTTGCTTGAAGGGAAAATGCAGTCACCCCAATCAGAGTTTAATATGTCCCATCACTCTAGTTTATGAATGGCCTATTTTGATCATGTGACAATATTTTTGTAAGTGAATTGTGAAATTCAAGAAGAATTTCTCCTTGCTTTACCTATTGTTTGTAGTAGTTATGTTTAAAATGTCTTCAGAGGTGCTTGTAATTCAATAAGAGGAGATTTGAAAGTTTGCTGAATTTTCAAAGCAAAGTTTGGGGTGACTACGTATTGCCTTTAATATGTGTGATGCCTTCTGTACTTACTGTTAAATTCTCTTTTGAAAAAATACACCTTGGAACTAGATATTTTCATTTCATGTTAAAAAATAAAAACAGGTGTGTGCATTTAGATGTTATGACTCCTCCTGACTTCTCCTAGAGAATCATAACTTTGATTTGGCTTTTAGTTACATAGGATCTATAGATGACATTTAAGTGAAACTGAAGTCCAAAATTTCAAAAATATATTATGTTACAATGCTTGCAAAAAGAATCCAAATGGTCCAGCTCCCATCTTAACAGGTAATTTCTGAACTGAGATATAAAATGTTGAAGCTTAGTCATTCCATATAAAGTGATATAATTACAGATGATGTCATTATTGTACTACTCAAATTACTGTTTGTCTTTTTTTTTCAAAAGCTACCCTACCTTGTCCCAAAATGTGATCACTGTCTTATGCATTTGTCAGTTGAATGACCCACCCTACTACCCCCGGGCATGGTCAGTCAAATGTGAGTCATTGGTCAATGACAGTGTGACTCACATGTCAGTCACTGTGCCAATATTGCCAGTCACCAGAGCGACAAAATGGTGAGTCATGTTACCTTAGATGTCAGTCACTTTGCTGACAAAGGGGTGAGTCATTGTGGGTCATTTGTTCCGTATTGTTACAACCTTCAGCATTGCTTCACATGTACAATAACAACTTATGTCAGTCAGTTTGGTGACTCACATGTCCGTCAAAATCACAAATTGTTCATCAGTTTGGTGACTGAAGAGTGTGTCGTTTTACACAAGTTGTCAGTCATAGACATGACTAAGGGGTACCTCCATGTACAGTACATGTTTTGTCAATGAAGTTGTGGACAATAACTCACCATGTAGTGGGGGGGGGGGTATGTCATTCAATTTATATTAGTGCATTAATACTGGTGTAGGGTACAGTAACTGGACTATACAAGCCCTCTCTGTGCAACATGCTTTGCAAGAAAACAGTAACGTTTTCAAGGTCATAATAATAAACATTTGTATTTCCAAAAGAAACAAAAGCAGGTAATACGAGTTGTTCAAGAAGGACATTTATTATTGTGCATTTGACTGTTGCAAATTAGGTGAATAGCTTTCAAAGTTTACAGTGCTCTCAGTATCTATAGAGTAAGCTATGAAAATTGGAGTCGGATGAATGAGATCCATTTTCCAACCGCTAAAATATATATTTTTGTAATTCTAGACTTGAGATGCTCTTTAATAATGTATTTCGTGTCACCTGTGTATTACTTTTACTGTAGGTGCAAATGTATATCGTGAGATGTACAGTAGAACTAGTTTGGGGTGATACTGTATGTTTGATCAATGTAATTCTCAATAAAATCTGAGATGATTCTTCAAATCTCTTTGCAAAATGTAGAAATTTTTGGGAAAACAAGGTAATCAAATAGCTTGAAGCTACCAAATGGTATGATGACCGTCGTAACTATTAAAATGGAGTTTTATCCTCTGGCAAAATATTGCAGTGACCTTGGATTGAGGTTTTTGAGCCAAAATATATACCAAACAAGACAAATATTGTAATATAACTTAGATTGGAGATTGATTGCAAATCAAAATAAAAAAATACCTTAGAATATCAGAAAGAAAAATATCCAAAGCAGAAAGTACATGTTGGAGATAGATGTATCACATGAGTATAATTATCAAGGAAGTAGAGTATATTTTATGGAAGAGTTTGTGTGGAATGCCTAGGAATTTGTAAGAATTTTAAGACTCTGCAATTTGCTGTGTGGTCATACGATGCATTGATGTATGCTACCGAAAGTATTGCATTGATGACATGCTGGATACAGTACTGTAGGTCAGAAAACTTATCCACATGTATTTAATTTTTGTCTTGAAATAGTGTGAACTTTGAAAGATATAGGTATATACTTCAAGACTTTAAAGGGGCTCATTGAGCTGATATTGATTATTTTGTGATGAGTTTGAAGGAAATCATATCATGACAATGCTTCTAATTAGCCTTATTACTTGTGTATCACTTCCTATAGTGACCAAAGAAAGTGAGAAATTGTAGTTTTTGTGAACATACAGTAGGTTGCATATGATTAATAGCAAACAGTAAAAAGTGTCCGGTCATGAATTTATAACAAATGACTTTAATCATTACTTACCCTATCAGTATCATTTCAGTGGTGTCTGATACAGTATGTGCAGAATCTCATAGTTTGACCATTTACCATCAAGTTGAGAGTAAATATTAACAGGTATGGAAAAAAATCATGAATTTTGTTAACCAACTCAAAAAGCCCCTTTAAATGCTATCATATGGACCAACATTTTGCTATTATGCATAAGTGGGATGGTTAGGCTCGTTGTTCATCATTTTGCATGCATAGACTTGCTGAGGTGGTTTTACACTAACGATATGACAACCTACACTGAGCATCATAATAAAAGTACTTGTGCTAAGCTACTGGGCTACATACTGTTGAATTTTAAACTTTCAAATTAGTAACAAGCACACAGATACTGAAATCATATTCTTCACCCATTAAATTTCTCCGAATTACTGTATTTTAGGGGCTGACATGCACAAACATTAAAGGAGACATTTCCTCATCCCAGACAGTCCTAATTTTCTCAACTCAATTCATTCTACCCCCTCCCAAAGCTGTCCTTAGCTTCTCCTTGTGCAGACACAACCTATTTTACTATTCAAGGCCATATCCTAGTAAGCTTACAAGGCCCTAATGTGTAATCAGAATATTCTCTTAGCATGCTGTGATGTTTGCTACTTACTCTACATCTTTTGAATTTTCTGTTTGTGATGTGGATCAAAGAAGCAGTTACCAATTGAGAATTTTGGTTACTCCATACCAAAAATGTACATGGGGTGATGATTGTCTGTCTTTAAATTCTAGCATGGGGTGCTGCAGTATCACATCACAACATATAGACACACTGTGCTCTGTATTTTATCATGTATCTAAAGTTTGACATGTTCACAACAGTAATCTATTTCTACCTGAGTAGTTTAAAGGTGGAAGGTAAAAACTGATTATTTTAGAAATGCCAGAGGCAAATTTCTTTCTCCCTCATATGTTCTTAGACTAACCTACTTTCACATCCCCTAGTTTTGGCTCATTACTTCTACAGATTTAGTTCCCTTACAATAGGTATATTTTGGAATGCTGACCCAGATCTTATACAGCTGGACCTACAAAATTGTCAAAAAGACAAGTTTTTCTGCTTTTGCAAAGGAGATATAGGGTAGTGCACAGAAAGTTGACTGTTTTCTTTCATTCGTCAATCACTTGCTGATTTATAAACAGTATTGGGAAATGATGATTCTGTAGGGAAGAGGGTATATTTAAGTTGTCAGGAGGGAGGTAGGATGCTTCTCTCTAGAGTGGCAGCTGCTCATGACATTGCCTTCTTCTCCCCTCCCCAGGATCCCCCCTTCACCTCCCACCTTTATCCCTCATCTGAGGACTTAACACATCTTTGCTGTCTCCTGAAAACAGGAAGATGACGGTAAAATCAGCTGCTCTGATGCACACCTGCATTATGGTTGATGCTGCAAGTACTTCAGTTGTTATGGTAAAACCTTGTTGCAAAAGGTGCACGGATAGCATCCTGACTTAGTGTGATGTTGGTGGCTATCATTGGTATAAGTCCTTAGGGATGAAGGGTGAACATTTCCTTGTTTCCAAAATATGACCAGAGGGAGAAAAAATAGCCTCTCAGTACTTAACAGTTACCATTCTGAGTACTCTCTTACATCTGTCTAAATATTACAGTATTACATGCTATGCAAAAAGTTTGCAGATCTTCAACCTCCCTCCCCCCCCCCTTCCATCCTAACATGTCATAAAGGATTCTAATTCTACTTGCTTGTAGGATACATTTTGCAGTCCCTCTGCTATGCTGGTCCATCATGGTATCAGCCAACAGTACTCCACAAATATGAGGTTATTCTGCTTAAATTGTGGACCTTAAACTTGGTATTGTATTTCAGAAAGAAATAGCTATAAAGTCCTTTGTTACTCCTTGTCCTTGCCTCTTGTGTTCATTTTATGTATTCTCCAAAGTTAAGTTGAGTTGACATCGATTATTGTTGTGACGAGTGTGAAGGAAATCATTGCATGACAATGTTTCTAATTATCCTCATTACTCATGTATCACTTCCTATAGTTGCTGAAATGTGAGAAATTGTAGTTTGTGGAAGGGATTGCATATG
>WURT03178476.1:0-10306 GCA_009936505.3 Holothuria glaberrima | reverse complement strand
CCCAATGATGTGCATGCTTACGCGCGTTAGCATGCACATCAATGATCCCGCTCCTGGAATTATCCTTCCCATGGTGCCTCACGATCTGCTATTTGGCATAAGGTCTATGCACAAGTGTTTTATTAAGTTTGCTTTGGCCGCTCAAAAGGATAAGACGCATAGCATTTACAAACGTTTTGGTATAGTAGCAAGGGAAGAGAGAGAAAAGACTTGTTTCAGGACTGGCGTGTTGTCACACACTTCAGACAATGAGCTATACTCTACGTTTCTAACGAGACAAACCTGAGTCAAGGTATCCTATTTTAGTATATGAAGACAAAGCTTAAAATTCGCGAATATTATGATGATGATGATGTGTTGCTGTGGCGTCATAACTTAAAGCAATGTTAAATACTTCACTTCAACACAAACAAACGTGTAACCAGTTTTTTGATTTCCATTTAAAGTTGTACAGCCAATAAATTCAAAACTGTTTAAGAGTACTGCTACTTAATTAGCAGGTTGTATAGACTTTATGCATTGACGTCACGCGACGTTATTTTGGCGGCTAAATAAGAGGGGACAATAGACCGTATGCCAAATAGCAGATCTTGAAGCATCATGGGAAGGATAATTCCAGACCGGCGAGCTTGACTATTGTGACGATCAACCTTCTCTATGGTGACGATCTACTTCGATCGTCTGTTCTTGGAATAATCCTTCCCAGAATGCAGTTTTGAAGCGCCCTCTTTCTATTTGGCATAAGGTCTATGCACGCTTGACGTAGACTTCGCACGCGCGCTTAGTAAACTGACGAGCGTACCTACCGGTACACAAATCAGTTGTTTGCATTTGTTAGTGTCAGTTGCAATGATACGCTCTTAATGCCTCCATTGGAGGACGTAATTTCTGGCCTGTGACATCATATACATGAGGTCTATTGTCTACGTCAGGCATGTCTTTGCTTAGACAAGGCGTTTTACCCACGGCTCACGTCGTCGCGCTGACGTCCGCGCCCTGAAACTATTGCGCTTTAGATTTCTACGACGGGGAATGTAAGTCGCGTGGTGATATTCGTTAACTTCGTTTGAGTAGTAAGTAGACGCCCAAACCGATCTCTGTTAATGGTAACAGTATAGACTCATTCACTGTTTACAAACAAAGACGTAACTGCGTGTCGGTAAAAGAGTTTGTAAGGCGCGCTTACACTGTCGTCACAATGCAAAGTAGATTCCAATTCGTCTACTTTCTGCGTGCAATCGCACAAGCGTTTACAAGCGCAACACCGAACATACACGCATTTGTTTTTGCGCATGCTCTATGCCAACCAATGTCAACCAGTGACGTAACCGTGAACTTCCTAATAATGCGAAAAAGTATAAGTCAAACCAGTCCTCAGTAAAGGAGTGTGTGGTCGTTCGCCGAGAGTTCACTGTACACTATACAGGTGTATAGGGAGCTATCGGCGACTTTCCGGCTATACACGTTGCGCTACTGAGGACTACAGTCAAACTTACTCCATATGTAAGTTGCAGGACGGTAAATCTTCACTGAGTTCGTGAAGCAATTACCTTTGGTTATTTAACTGATATAATGGAGCAAGATGAATTCATGTTGCTGAATGAAGCTACCAAACCTTCCAACCCCGAATTTCAATACAACGATGATGTAAATAATTTCAACCTACTTAAATGCTTAAAGGGAAAATTTTGTTTGTTTTACATAGATTTTTCATATGTTGTAAACCTATAGTAATAGATAGGCTACAGAATTATACAATATTTAAAATAATGCAGTACGGTAGCTTTCTTTTTTTTTTAAAAAAAATAAGGTTTTCACAGGTAGAAATGTGGTTATTTGCTGCACAAAAATAATTTGTTTATCCAAACTATCAAAATATCAAATAATGCAACATCCATGCTCTTTAAACTTACAGAATTCGATAGATCTCCTTCTTGGATCACATCCATCTTAAGTACGGGCTAGTTTAATAAAGTTACAGACGGTTGCAATCGTTGCCGTTCTCACCCCACGCCCAAACGAGCGACTCTCCTTGTAGAATTCCACCCACAACGTGAAGTTCACGTAGACACATGCGCATAACTACTACATGACGTCATAACGTCAAAGCTGACGTCCGCGTCGTGCAATCTAAAGGTCCCTATTAATTACATTAAGAACGCGAAATCCTACAGAAAATTTGGTACTTTTGATAAAGTTTTGCCTCTTATTCAGAAACCATTCGATGTATTCAACCAGCTCACCCTGCATTTGATTAAATAATTCGTCCTCTTTCTAGTGATGTAGGTTTCAACTCTATCTTTATTCGGGAAGTTCTCGTAAACAAAGCAAATTTATGCCCTGTTTCTGCCGATAATCACCCTTTTCAATGGCAGAGAGCAGTATCAGGCACGAAATTGTTGCACTTTTGTCAGTGCTGTCAACAGCCAGTGTTGGCTGCATACCCATCTTGCACAGTAAAACAAAGACCATGTTCTTTTTCCAATGATATAAAACAGGTTACTATTGGTAGAGAGGAACATCTCGTAAAACGTCTTCCGATCAAGCGAATTTTTCTGGAAATTTTGCCCTCATGAATATCGATCGATCCCAGTGACGTACACCTGTTATGTAATAGGAAAGCTATGCTCGCACACACACGCTGTGGGTGTTCACTCATGCTTATCAAAGTAAATAATCTATTCGATATCCTCTGCGCTGTGTGTGTGCCGTTGAGATGAGGACTGCAAGAATGAGGGCAAACGTTTTAAATATGCAAATACAATAGCTCTAATTTGAATAAGTGTACTAAATATAAATAATCTATTCGATATCCGCTGCGCTGTGTGTGTGTGCCGTTGAGATGAGGATTGCAAGAATGAGGGCAAAGGTTTCAATATGCATATACAATAGCTCTAAGTGTATTAGGGTGCTTTTATGTACGTATGACTTTATAGATCATGTAACCAATTTTGTCACTGAATTTGCTAAATCAGGTCAAGTTACTCTTTAATTTACGGGTAATTCGCAATATTAATGCCAGAGATGTGATGAAAGATACTTATAAGGGAACAAAGGATATTTGCAAAATTTAACTCATGTGTCAAACTAATGACTGCATATTCGATATAACTATTACTGCTCTGTGGACGTTTTCCATAGTTTCAGGAGGCTGGATACAAAGTTACTGTAAAAGGGAAAGCTGATTTCAACTTACCAGTACTGCTGAGTAATGTTCTGACAAACGCTAGCAATTATGACGAAATACTGGAGAATATCAGTGTCATCCTCAAAAAGGTGGAAGTGCAGAACCTGAGCATGAACATTTCTAATCCACGCATTCAACCGATATGTAAGTTAACCTGAACCCTTTTTCAGTTAAATGTTGATACGTACAACATTTACGACTTTCTTCTCACCAGAATTCTATTCAAAGGATATGCGAAAGAGTGCGATCTATTTCACACCTCGAAAACTTTATCTCAGAGATGCTTTATTTTCTACAATGTTCTTAAATACTTCAAAAAGTGGCATAACATTACGTTTTCCTTTATTAAATATCAATATTGCAATATTTTTAGAGTACTTTCAACACAGTAAAATTATGATCGCCTCCTAATCAAAATGTAGTAGAAGAATGAATATATATATATATATATATATATATATATATAAATCGACATAAACCCCTGAGCTATCTTAAAACTTGCTTTATTTGCATGGTTTATTGACTGCATAAAGGTATTTTCACGGTACCAAACCCATTTGGTTCGGAAGCGTTGTTACCACTAAGGGGTGGCTTTTTCCGTCAGGCTGATAAAACGTTGTGAATATTTAGGAATAACAACAGTGCTGACTGACTACACCTTATTTTGTTCCTCCTTTTTGTGTTTTTGTGAATAGTTATGTTACATTTGACAATGGATAGAGTATAGTGAAATATAGGTTAGAGGAAAATTTACCACTTTCTCTCTACGTCACTTCGAAGATGCAGGGACAATTTTTTGCGTAAAACAGTTCGGTTAACCACAGGCCTATCACCAAGTCCTATGTGTCCTGGTTTTTTATTCTTGTCTGTCTTATTGCCTTTTTGGTTCCTTGCCGAAGGCGAAAGAAATCTATACAATCCACCCGTGTGTATGAATGTAAGTATGTAGGTGTGAGTTTGTTTTCCATTCAGACAGAGGACCTAAACAATGGATTTCAGGTCCTCTGAAAGAAATTCAATAGATTTCTCAAGTCCTCCAAATTTTCAACAATAGACAGTCTATTGTAGAGGTTAGGGTTAAGGGGCAAACACAAAGGAGATAACAATGAGGTCTTCGGTTTGTATGAAAAACCTCCTTGTGTGTTTGTGTGTGCGTGTATGTGTGCTTACGACGTTTGGCTTGTAAACACGATATCTCAGGAAAGCAATGGTGGATAATTCTAATTTCTAATACTTGGTATGTGGACTTGTCATATTAAGAAACAGAACTCTTTTGCTTTTTGGTAGAGGTCAAAAATATGTGCAGTCACCAGTGGTCCAAAGCCAAAAACATTGTGAATACGATATTTGTAGGTTAGAGGCATGGATACTTTTCATGCTTAGCATGTGAATGCATTATAGTCAGAAGATGAACCCTGTTGGTTTTACCAGAGGTCAAAGGTAATCTGAGGTAACTTGAGGTGAAAATGTGGAACTTTTCAAAATTGCTTGTAGACACGGTATCTCCAGATAACAGTAATGGTCACTTTCATAATTGGTATATAACTTAATCATATTGAGAGGAAGAATTCTATTGTTTGTCGTGTTGGTCAGAGGTCACTTGAGGTCATTAGAAGTAAAAAACCGAAAACCTTGAAAAACAGGACATTGTAAGACAGGGTTAATAGATACTTTTCGTACTTGGTATATAGATTTGTCACTGTTAAGAGAGAAAGAACCCTATGGGTTTGTTGAAGGTCGAAGGTCATCTGAGGTCACCAGAGGTGAAACAACGAAACCTCGTAAACTGCTGAGACAGTGGGCGGCACCTTCGAATTGTGTCCGGCGTTTTTTGACCAACGAAAGTAAGGGATGTATGTGTGTACTAGCCAGAGACAAAATTGTAGAGAACAATATTTATTTCTTCTCAAACATAAATCCGACAGACAGGTATAATTCGAATTTCATTTAACTCAGTGCAACTGATCATTCCTTTCGGCAATGAATCACTAAGCCTTTTGGCTAGATTTGATTCAAAACTGGTTTCACACTTGAAGGGGCCTTTTTTGTTGAGTGCAGATGTGTTTGCAAACCTGCACTGGCTAGTGCAAAAACTAAGAAAATTTATTGTGTTGTAAATTTTCAACTAAACTATCAGTTGCTATTTTTATCTGGATATTTTCTGTTTCCCATCAAATGTTACTTGCAAGTATTTTACTAACTACATTTGGGTAACTGTGGCGATCCACATAGTGAAACCATGTAATGATAATTTTTGCATGTTGATGAAAGTCTTAGTAGTTAGTCACGTAAAGGCTTGAGCGTATTTGAAAGTACGGGACGCCTTGCTTGGGAACAACTTAGGTTTCTCAAGAAGGGTAATGTTGACAAAAATCTCATTTTGAAATATTTACAAGTTGAATATACGATCTCTAGGTTTTGAAACTCATAAATTTTTATAGGATTCAGTCTCACATTCAGACTCTATATAGCACAGGATTCGGCCTAACATTCAGCCTCACATTCTGAAGCCAGCACAGGATTCGGCCTCAGATTCGACCTCACATTCAGCCTCACATTCGACCTCAGATTCGGCCGAGAGTCCTGTGCTAGCGTCCGCGGAATGTGAGGCTGAATCCTGCAGCTTCCGAATGTGAGGCTGATTTGTGAGGCCGAACTGAGGCCGAATCCTGTGCCTGCTTCAGACTGCAATGGTCCAATGTCACTCAAAGCTTACGGTTCAAAATCAGTTAGTACAGTCTTTACGACTACTGTTCTACCTTCTGTTGAGAATCCATTGTGATCTAGAAGGGCAACTTGATCGACAAATAATGATACAAATTTTTCCGCAGCATTTTGTGGCAACAGCAAAGTAGAAACTGATGCTGGTGTGCTGTCGTTTCCAGGCACAAAAGTGAATTTAAACGCGACTTCGCACGAGTTGTGCTTTATAAGTAAGTAACATCTATCGTGTTTTCTACAATTGAACCAACTGCAACTTTAATTCATCTGTTGAACAGCATGCTTCCTCAAAAAAAAATAGGTTGACAATGGGTAAAATGTTTGTAATTAGGTTTAATGAAACTGACTAATGACTAATGTTTCATAAAAAATGATATTTATATAGCAATCTTATTGAGCAAGACGCTGCAATGAGTAACCTGTTTTTAACACCACGAAAGGTTCACTGCAGACACCTTCTTGTTTACAATCAGTGGCGTACGCAGGATTTCTCTCAAGGGTGGGGGGGGGGGCACGCAGGATATTGAGTGATGGCCGGCCGGGGGGAAGGGGTCTGAGGGGAGGGGGTGTCCCCATCCCCTTTGAAAATTTTTGAAGAATTGGGTGTCTTTACATGCAAAGTAAAATTTGTGTTACAAACGTTGAGTATTTTTCGGAACTAAAATAAAGGGCATTAGTGATCACCGGCCTGGGGGAGGGTATAAGGGGAGGGGGTGTCCCCCTCTCCTTTGAAAATTTTGAAGTAAACTTTGTGTTACAAAATTTGCGTTTTTTAGGAACTAAAAAAAATTGGCATCAGTGAGAGGGCCATGGGAGACAACCACTCCCCTTTGAAAATTTTTGAAAAATAAGGTGTCCTTACAATCTGGTGCCACATATGCTACCTTTTGAAGTAAAATTTGTGTACCAAAAATAGGTATTTTTAGGATCTAGAAAAAGAAAAACTGGCATCCGTGAGGAGGACCAATGGCCCCCCTGCGTACGTCAGTGTTTTTAATTTTTTGCAATATTACCAAATTTAGGTATTTTCCTAAAAGATGCGTTCCAAGAACCTTTGCAGCAGTTTTTACATAACAAATAACGGAAGCATATAAAACTTAAACTATATGGCATTATAAGTAACAATTTGTTTGGTTTCAGAAAGTACAATAAGACGAAAATGCTGATTTAGATGTTGCACTGGTCACTATGTTTTGTTTCTTTCTAGAAAATTCTCAGGTCTGGCTAGTACTGCTAACATATGTTAAATACCGTTTTCAACCTGAAGAATACGTTTTACGCATGAAGTTATTAGGCTGACGAAAGTAGTTTATTTTTCAAATATGTCCCACAATCCTTGCCCAATAAAGTTACTCTATATTAGTACATGAATAAGAGACTATAAATACATCTAAATGCTACTTTAATTTTAAAACTGTTGTTTTCAAATCATCAAAAAAGCTCACCTTTTATGCAAGGTTGACTTGACCTTTGTACATGTTATCGCCGTTCCATTTAGTAATGTTTTGAAACTGCCTTAAAGTTTCTAGATTTAGGTGATGCATTGACGTGTAGGCGTCATGTAAACGTTGGGACAAACTCAACTTGAAAGGCTTTTCCTACCTTGTTATTTATTTAGTTCATTTTACTTTCATGAATCATGAATGATAAAAAAAAGGTTTTGAGAAAACTCCACTCACGCTGCACATCATTTCGTATCAATCTTGATCCAACTGTCTTCTTCTATAAAACCTACTTCGGATCCCTTTTTCACTGATTGATGTGCCTGTGTAAAGCTACAATTGATCCCATGTTGTGCTAATATAGGTAATCACGTCAATCCTATCATTTTAAACCAATGTTTAGCTCATGTTGAACACACACTGAAATTCATACTCCAGAAGGTTCCATTATGACCGTGCCTAGCCTACGTACATGGAGAGCCCTTCTAGTTTCCACAAGTGACTTAAGTGGGCATGGTGATTGGACTAATATCAAGATACCCTTCCCACATATTTTAGAGATTTTAGACAAAAAGTCAAGGGGAAGATCCTGAACCCCTGTTCAAGAACTTAACCTCCCTTCCTTCCTAAAAGAGATGTTATAGTATATATTTACCACGGACTTCTTATACATTGACAGAGCATGTTGCACTAACGTCTT
Organism: Holothuria glaberrima; assembly: GCA_009936505.3. Taxonomy (NCBI): domain Eukaryota; kingdom Metazoa; phylum Echinodermata; class Holothuroidea; order Aspidochirotida; family Holothuriidae; genus Holothuria; species Holothuria glaberrima. The sequence continues at coordinate 2,256 of WURT03178476.1, read as the reverse complement.
GGGCGTAAATTGTCGCCATCGTACGTACACGAGTAGGCTTACCGTATGGCTGCCTGCTAAAGCCTTTTGTGTAAAAGTTACATGGGAAGTTCGTGATATTCACCTATACAAGTTGTGATATCTGCTTTGAAAGCAAATTGATATTTAGGGTAGTTCAGAGAATGGTGATTCTGGTTGGTGAACCCAGGAAGGCATTCGCAAGCTAGCTGCACGCAGCAATGTAGCATTCGAACATGACACTGAATTTTCCAAATATCATCAAATATGTAAAACAGTGGTTATTAATTGTGCCATTATATATGACATTTCGTTTTCATCTTAGACATTGTATCTCGAGCTTCACGAAACTGTTCGGGAGATTTTCTAACTCCCGCTGTCTGGAAAAAGGCTCATCTTTGGAATTGTTTCCAGCCGCAGGGAAACTTACCCGACAACAGTGACAAGCTTGTCGCTGATTTTATCGAGGTAAACGTTGTTTACTTTGAGTTGTGTCAGTATCTGATAATTACTTTTGTTTACTGTTTTTCTTCGATAATAAATACACGCTCTAAAAGGTCTGGACTTTAAAGAAAAATTGAATTTTTTTGCATTAAAATATTGCAGAATTTATCACTGGAAACTACTTGCTGCTTAAAAAGAATGTTATTATCTTACGTTTGGTTGCAGAAAGTGGAAAAATCTAATATAACTCAAGACAATGTGTCCTACGTTAGTCATGATCTTGCTGACGCTACATCAGCTGCTGTCATGAATGAGAAGGGTATCAATCAGGTTGCTGACATTTTGGCGAATGTAGTGAACACAAATAGTTCATCAAAAATAGTAGGTATCTTAAATTGATATTCATAGTCCTGCCCAGTGGGGCAGCAAGGACAGTTGCCCCCACATAAAAATTTTGAAAGCAAATTTTATCACATCTGTTTGTGTTAAGTTCCGAGATACTGAGATTTACAATACAACAGAGATTGTTTCAATGCAAGTTGTAGACACGAACAGTTCGACTTCTGGCAATTTTGGACAGTCTGTTACCGAAAACGATTTCAAATGCATTTTTATCGACGCCTTTCCCAAGCACCCATCCTGAGTAGTTTCCCGTTCGTACTTCCTGTAGGACAATTTGGGCTGAATAATCGTTCCAAATTCCTAGGAAACCCTCACTTTCATCTACTATCCCCTCTACCCTCAAGCCGTCTGCATGATCAATCCCGGCCGGTCTTAGCAGTACCTGCAGACGAGTAAGGCTGTAGTCAATAAAAAGTCAAATTGTCATTTTTATGGTCTGTTGGTACTCATCTAATGTCATTTGAAGGATATTAAATGCATAATTCTAATGCCAACAATTTTGTAAATACCCCAGCGCTTCCGGACACTTCGCATTTTAGCCCTAGAGGGAAGTTGTTCCTGGACCCGGTAGGGGCATGTATTAAGGTGGGCATCTGTACCCCACGCCTTCGGCGCCTTTTCGGTATTTCAAACTGAAATCGCCATCCTTGACATAATCTTAGCTACGTGGCCGATGTTGCCCAAACAGCCGAAAACTTCCAAAGTACGACCATGCTGATAGTTTGTGGTGACACAGGGATATCGATTTGTACTGGGGATGGGGAAGGGGCGAACATTCGAAGGGCTGAGATCTCACAATGGTGGTAGACGTGTCTGTCATTCTGTCTTCTCTTTGCCTTTGTCTCTAAGCATTCACTTGTGCATGTGTGATACGTATGTGTATAAGTGTAATTAAGTTGCGTATACGTACACGTGTACGATTGCGTAGATCGCAATGTACAGCGAAAGTTTGTGTATAGGCCAACTTAGCTGGATAAGTATATGTAGATATCTATAGGTGTATGAATGGGTAGTAAGGCTACAAATGAATGAAAATGTGCCGTTGCGTGAGGGAATATGAAAAGAGTTTCGTCCTATAGAAGAATCGCCCTTTAACTGCTTACTAAACGCACTGGGTGTCCTCTCAGAGGTTGACAATAATCACACTTTTACCACTTTGAATTGGAAGTATAATCTGGTAAATTTTAGTTGTGTCCATTTAGAATGAGTCAGGGACGGCTCCACAGGGGAGCAGGGGGCCAATGCCCCCTATTCGCCCCCTATAATTTGCAAAAAAGGGGAAAAGAGAAGGAAAAGGAGACGGAAAAAGAAGAAAAGGAGAAAACGAAAGAGAAGAATGGAGGAAGCAAAAGAGAAAGAAGAAGAAGAAGAAGAAGAAGAAGAAGAAGAAGAAGAAGAAGAAGAAGAAGAAGA
>WURT03178465.1:0-10306 GCA_009936505.3 Holothuria glaberrima | reverse complement strand
ACCCAGCCTTGAAATATGGATCTCATGTCTGCACTTGGCAAATATTGGGGGGCTAAACATACCTTTAGCCCCCTCACATTTTTCATTGGGGCTTACCCCCGAACCCCCCCCCCGGTTCCGCCGCCACTGCCACATGTTGGAAAGTAAGTTTCGTTCCATCAGCGGACTCAATTTTTTATGCAAGAGGCTCTTCTTGTCTTCAAGCTGATTCCAACGAGTGCAGATTTTTTTTTGGGGGGGGGGGTTCCAGTGCTTTCTCCTTCTTCCTCTATGATGGTCTTTTATTCCCTCTTTCTTTCACTTAAGAAAGGGTGCTTTATCTGGGTCGTTGAGTTGCTGGGTGAGTACATATAATTTTCCAGAACCTCATACCATTTCTGGTTGGACTGACCACCTGAGCAATCGATGTGCTGGGGTCTATGTGAAAGCAGAAATTCTTGGACGAGTCAGAGAATAGGTATTTCCTCTTTATTTTCTTACAATCATGCATGGTCTTCTAAAACGGGCCTCAACATTTCCATGGAGAAACTCGAGTCTATAAAGTATTTCTTTATTGTATGTACCCAGATTTAAACCAACGAGACACTTGCCGTGCCGTCCACAGGAATGATGAAATCTTGTTACGTAAGTGCCCTATGATTAGTTCTCATGAGAAACTTTTCCCATTTAGGTAATGGTGAAAGAGAACTACAGATGCGACAATGTAAGCAGTTTTTCCTGGTTGAGCATTGTCTTTTCCTGCTTGCAGAGAATCCTGCCTTAACAACTACACAGCCAACTCCAACGTTGCTGGTGTCCGTGTCTATAGTGAAGGTATCGTTACCATAAGAATATAAAGGCAAAGTCGGTGTTGGTGTTACCCTCTACTTAAAGCACTGGAAGGCTTCCCACAACGGTGAGACCAACTGTAGAGGGTGTCTTTCTCAGTCAAGCGGTGTAGGGGTATTGTAATGGCAGAAAAAATTCCAACAAACTTTTATAGTAAATGCAAAGGCCAAGGATTCTAAGAAACTTTTTGCAGACCTTTGGGTTGACCTCTCCCAGATATCTTTACCTTGTCTGGTTCTGTTGAGATACCCTTATATGGAATAATATGCCATATGTATGTGATCTTTTTTTGGAGTAAAGCACATTTCTTTGGGTATAATTTTAGGGTTGAGTCTATCAATCAAATTTCTTCCTCCAGCTTCTGCATTTTGACGGATTTTGTCCGTCATACTTCGTCCAGATATAGCAGAAAAGACTGAAAATGAAGATCTCCCAGAACCTGTTTCATTAGTCGTTAAAATGTTTCCCGTGTACTACATGACCAAATGAACCCATCTCAAAATCATACACTCCGCTGGCTGCAGTAAATAATGGTGGTCGATATCTGTCTGCCAACATCAACAGAGCATCACTCCTGAGAGAGTCATCTCTCCTGGGAAGGGGCAGGACCCTTTGACTGTAACTTTCTTCCATTTTCTATAATCAACACAGAGGCGGTGGTATCGTCCCTAACCCTTACCTGTCTTTTGAACAGCACAATTGATGACGCAAAGGAACACTCGACGTGAGTAGCTTTCTATTCCCTGGTTCAGCATTCTAATTCCTCCCCCCCCCCTTCTTGATCAAATGGAAGTCTTCGAGCTTCTTGTTTAATTGCCCAGGCATTAAAAGTGTCGATTTTTGTTGGACCAGGGTTTAACACCTTATGTCTGTGGATGACCTCGAGAATACGAGCTAGAAACTTTGGAGTAAGTGGTCCACCCTCTTCTCTTCATCTCTCTTTAGAAACTGACTATTCCTGTCGCATAAGTTTGTTAGGTGATGAGGTAGTTTCACTTTGTCAAGTTTATTTGTCAAGTGTACTCTTCGGATTGTTTATGATTTTATCGTCGTGTACCAACAGAAAGCACGCCTGTTTCTCAACATGCTCTACGGGGACACATTTTTCTACCGTTGACCCCATGTATATAATCTTTCATTCTTCTGTTAGATTCATGAGCCGTAGAGACACTTTGCTACCAGATGGATCTTTAAGGGCCCTCTAAACTAATGTAATTGTGTTTGTTCTTGAAATTATCAGACATTTCCACCATAGTTAGCCTCTGCTAAGCCAGATTTTCCTTTCCCGCAAGTTGGTACTCTGGAAATCTCATAGAGGGGAGGTTTTGTCCGAATTTCCAAACGAAAGTTATTCAGATGGTTATAAATGACCAAGCCTCCTTGAAGAGTAGATCTACCGATATAAAAAGGTACATGGAGCATTGTGTGAAGGATGTGTCTTTTCAGTTCTAGGAAACAGATACATCTTACGTCGTTTATTTTAGCCTGACAACAAATTCTGTGCTAATCGTTACTGTCTCGTGCATTTTGGTAGGATAAAATGTTTGTGATTATTTTGGGTTCAAGTAAGCGAAAGTGGATTCCTTACTTCCGGCCTCCAAGACAACATACTTTGTGATTGGGCCATGACTAATTGTTCAGGACTAAGTGTTAGATAAATAGATCTCTTTGTTACGTCATGGTGCAGGCTACTTTAATGTATTAAGTTCAATTGTTGATTGTTTCGATTTCATATGTAGAAATGTAAAGTTCGAAATATTTCTCATTTTGCCCAAGTTGTTGCCATTGCGTTACTACACTCCAGGTGGATTCCTTGTAAAACATATTTAGGACTATACAACAGTCTTCCAGCTTCCCGTTTTTAGGGATCACGTTAACCTTTCTGCCTTTGATGGTTACAAAATGCATTATATACTTTCTTGATAAGTTTGACGAATTTCCGTTCTGGTTGCTTGAAACGAATCTTCCGAATTGTTGCAGTCGAATAGGTCACAATCTAGAAGACGTTTAAAATTTCTAATGGCTTTGTCATGACTTAAACGTATGTATCGTATTTAAATCGTATTCAAAAGCCATGTGAAGCAGCAAGGGAAGTAACATAGTTGGGAGAATTGGAACTGGATGAGATGATGAGTATCTGTCTTTCAGTAATTGTAACAGAGAAATGATCTCATCTCCCCCTAAACTTATTACAAAACGTTGTGCAATAGGCAATAGGGGTGCTTTTTGTTGCTCTGCGTGAGGGCTGTGTAATATGTTTTATGGGAGGGGTACATAAACAGAGACCCGAGCCAGTAGAAAAAGTTCGCCCAAAGGAATCTTGACAGGAAAAATTATTATACCAAGTTATTACATCTTCACGTAACTCACCCTTTTAGAATACCCCCCCCCCGGCTATTTCGCCACTTTCCGGACACTTTGCCTCGTTGTGGGCCTGAGTTTAATCAAACAGACTCTCCGAAGATGTTTTCTCAGTATGTAGTTTACGAGAGCGTGCTGCACTACTGTATAAGGGGTTGAACTTGCTATTCAAGGGTTGCTGGTTCAAGTCCTACCGGATTCATTACATTGCATCCTTGGGCAAAATGCTTTATCTAATTTGCCTCTCTTCACCCAGTATATATATGAGGACCTGTGAGGTAACTTGTCATTGACACTGATTATAGCTGCAGCCTTCTAGTGGCACTGTCAGCAGGATGAGTTAATGCTGACATGGGGTAATATTTGTGAATCGCTTTAGGACATTGGTACAAGATGAAACCACTTTCTAAGTACAAGCTAGTCGGAGATGTTTCTTTTTATGAAAGGCAAACAATACTGTTAATATATACATATATACGAGATGGAAGATCAGAAGGCAAGATTGTGGTAGTACATTGTAAGTAGAACATTGGCTTCAACATCTAAATTTGAGCTTCTTTCTTTTTAGTGAAGGAAACTCTCTTTTTAAGTTATGAACATATAAACCTTTCTTACTTGCCGAATGCATTCCGGATGCAGGCCCGTACGAAGAATTTTGAGAAGGGGGGTTCGATCGCATGTTACTGGTCTGTGTCCTGGGGGAGGAAAATTTTTCAGTATTTGATTATGCCTAAGTGGAAAATGGTGGTACATTTGGCCGAAATACTGTCTGTTTTCTAATGCAAATTTGTCAGATTTACTTTATGTTTTCCAACAAAAACAGCGCCATGTGTTCTCTTTCCAGACCCCGAAAATTATGGTAACCTCATTTGGTTACGGGAGGTTACCGCTTACATTTTAAAGTGACCAACTTGGCATGGCTTATACCTAGTTTCCAAAGCATTGACACACGCGCTTATATTGCATTTTATATGTACGTGGAACACAACTTACAACACTTCATATTAGCTTAATCATTACTGAAGAATGAACTAGGATAGTATCATTCCAACACAGGGATGCATCAACTAAAGCAATATTGATCTCTATCTAAGCCTTTGTATGTGTTCAGTTGGCAAAGTACAATCTGAAAATATTTATTTGTATGGCACGAGAAGAGGGAATTTATTACCAAAAGCCTAATTGCCTCAAGTTTTCTTTTAGATATATGTATTTAATTATTTTTTACTATTACATACAAATTTACATTCTAAAATGCATCATGAGAATATTAAGATGTATGACCATCTATTAAATAAATATTACAACCCCATAATTGTATTATAATCTTAAAAATATATTGCAACCATTAAAATTATAAATATATTACAACCATTAATTGTATGACAATCTTATAAATATATTACAATCCTAAAATGTATGACAACCTTTTAATTATATTACAATCTTTTAAATACATTACAGTCTTTAAATGTATTACAATCTTAAAATACATGACAACCTTTTAAATATATTACGATCTTCAAATATATTACAATCCTTAAATATATAACAATCTTTTAAACATATTACATCGAATTTTATGACAATCTTTTGAATATGTATACAATCCTAAAATATATGACAATCTTTCGATACGTTTAATCGTGGAAGCAAATGAAATGCATTACGAAGTCGCTGTTCTTTTTATGGAACGCCAAAAGGGTCACGGTATCTCGACGTCTTTTCACTGGATAATCTGTCATTTGTGTAGTTATTTTGTCGTCTGTTCAGGTATTTTGCCGTCCGTCCAGGTATTTTGACGCCTTTTGGGATACTTTGTTTCAGGAATATTGCATCCTATAAATGTATTTCGTGGTTAAAAATCACGTTTTGTCGTTATTTTTGATGCCTTTGAAGGCATCAAAGTACTTACGAGACATAATACTTGACACGGTGAAATACATGTGACCCTTTTGGCGCTACTCTTTGCCAAACGGGTCAAGTAATATGACGTCTCCAAGTATTTTGCCTCCCAAGTACTTCATCGTCTCCAGGTACATCGATGAATTCATTAGGGAGTGATGAATATGCACGACTTTAAAGGGTGTTACTGGAAAATTTGGCAAAAAAATGAACCTAATGTTACAAAATTTCTGTATATTAAGAATGACCCCTGATTCTTCGCTGTTTTAGATGATACACTATCTTATTATCAACATGATTGTATTAAGGGATGCGTTGTTGAATTTGTCAATAAAAACATGTTCCTAAAATGTAAAATGTGAGAATGACAAAAGAAAAACGAACAGTTAACGCACTACGGAGACTTATATAGGCCATATATTATCTTTCATATTACTTCATCATTCCATCTTTGACTTCAATTTTTCTTTGGAATTGTACGGTTAAAGCAGTGTAGGCCTACAAGGTTGGGCAAAACGGTGTGCCAATATTGTAATCACCTCATCACATGTCCATCGAGCCAGTTAAGTTGCTGTGCCCCTTCCCCAATCTGACAGACCTAAGCTTTGCCTATTCCGCTCCCATCACCCACTTTTCCATGGTACAGGTAAGATTCGAAAACAGTTTGAGATCGGTATAGGTATTACAGAACGTTAGGACACGTTATGAAGCACTCCCAACGGGTTGGGCTCTTGGGGCCCACAGTACAGTCCCTGGTAGGGTCTAGGGGAAAGGCTGTGTTGATAATCTATGGGTTCAAGCCTGGGTAGCTCTCAGGTATTTAAAAATTGTGGGCATAAAAACGGTGCATTTAACCTTCTTTAAATTACATGAGTTAGGCTCTAAAGAGACCACAACCCCACAGTTTCACACTGAGAGCCGAGATTGTTGATACTAGATTCTTCAGGAGGGTCGAGGGGTGTACATGGGTGATGGTAAGGGTTGCTAAGGCTCTGGAAAAATAATTCCACCGAGCTGCCGAAGTACAGAAAAACAATGAAAAAAGTAACAATCAATCTTGGTGCACGAGTAGTGCGCGGAACAAAATATAACATTTTTGTTATTTTGCAGGCAAGATTGCATATACAAATTGTCCATCAACACATCCAAACACCAGGTAAGTGACATGAGCAATAACAAAATAAGGAAATGCGTCCAATGGGGTACCCCCATATAAGCCCTCCGCTACGCCTATAGAGCACAAAGGACCAAAACTTCCCGTTGCCCATAGGGGTGCCCGGAATCCACCGGCTGGGGTTTAGCTTAAGAATTGGTTCAGGTCCAGGTTCTTTTGAAAAGCAATTTTCACCCTTGACATGCTATCAACAGAAGCTGCAGAGGTTACTTTATGCGTACCAAGCACATGCAGTACATTACAAGAAGATGAGTACACTGACACATGAATAGGCACTTTATCTTGTTCTATCTCGGTGTACTGTATACGCAAGAACAAACAAGCTATGATACCAACCTTTACAGCTGCAATTATTCGTATGTAGCTACAAATCTGTGTTTTAGATTAGTATCCGATATGATGCTGTCAAAGGTTGTGAAATGCAGGGACCGCGGAGTCAATTTTAAAGTGAGGGGGTAATCATCGGAGCGTTCCAATATATTTAAGAAAATAAAAGTCTATCACCTCAGTTAAAAGCCGCCCAAAATGCTCACGGCAGAAAAGTGTGGGGCTAAAGGCCCGGCAGTCCCCCCCCCACCCTTCCCTGGAATGCCAAATTTTCTGACCTCTGCCCAGTTTATGGCCCTGATGGGGACTAAGGTCGGTTTTGTGCTGTACGGGTACCCTCTTTGCAAACCGTCATAATGAAAATACACTGGACTGGCTAACCATCAAATGTGATCGTTCCGACGATTAGCTGCAAAAAATCACGAAAAGTGCGCCTTGGTGCTCAGTATGTACATGGTGACAAACTCGATGACGTGTAACAAGATCGATGTGTGGTGCAGGCTCTTCCCTGATGGCGGAAAACATTAACTGCTCCAGTTTCAGTGTCTCCTGCCGATTTTAAGCCCGTATGCTATATGCATTGCAATCAATTGATGGAGGCCAAAATGACCCGACAGTCAAAGTTTGTGGAAGGCTGAACTTAAAGAGTGTGCTATTCACCGATTCCCATTTTCCTAAATGCACACCTATAACGAGGAGGCTAACCCTTAAATCGGACTAAGATAAACTACAAATTAAATATGGTTTTTCTGAAATTCATTTTTTAGCTTCTAAAAGTTATACTTAGCACTAAACATTGCATTTCATAAAAGATCAACAGAAACAAAATTTTCTTAATAGAGTAACTATAGAGCCGATTTTCTACATTCTAGTTTAATTATATTGAGAAGATTTCATGGCTTTCGCCCTTCAACCCAAACCTCGGAACTCCTGTCAGAAGCCCTAACAACGGGCTCAGAATCCCTCGAGTACAAAATAGCGCTTCGAGTTGAAGGTGCTCTCGCGGTTAACCATCGTCCCCCGGAGATTTCCTAGCTACGAGCCTGAGGTAAAGACCCTTCTTTCAAGGGTACTGCTGCCGACACACTGTGCAATTTTCCTTCTGCTTTCCCCTCCCGTCCCTGTCGGGACTTGCTCTGCACGTGGGTCTTTCGACAGTTTGACTCTGCCGTAGCAACCTGAGAGGTAAGGCACAAATCGAAATGTGGCCTTTATAAGTCTCCGTATTACGTTGACCCGCCGTTTTTCTTTTGTAATTCTTACATTTTACATTTTAGGAATATGTCTTCATTGAAAACTTAACAACGTATCCCTTAATACAATCCTGTTGGTAATTTGATAGCCTGGGTATCATTTAAACCAGCGAAGAATCAGAGGTCTGGATTTGCCATACAATATGAATGATAGGCCATCATTCTTTAATGTACGGAAATTTGTAACAAATCTCAATTTTTGCCAAATTTTCCAGATATGTCCTTTAAAGTCGTCCATGTTCATCACTCCCTAATGAATTCAATCAATATACCTGGAGACGACGAAATACTGGAGAAGGCAAAATACTTGGAGACGTCATATTACTTGTCCCGTTTGGCGAAGGGGGTGTGCCAAAAGGGTCAGGCGTATTTCGCCGTCTCAAGTACTTTTGACTTCGGAAGTACTTTGCTGCCTTCAAAAATACGGTAAGAACGTAAAATTTAACGACGAATGTAAATCTAGAATGCAATATTTCTGAAGCGAAGTATCCCACAACTCGTCAAAAAACGCCAAACGCAAATTATCTGAACAGAATAATACCGTGACTCTTTTGACGTTTCATACTTTTTACATGACAAGCTTTGATATGGCAAGCTTGTATATGACAAGCTTTTATAGGACAAGCTTTTATAGGACAAGCTTTGTAGTACGAGCTTTGTCTTGGGATTTCCTGGGATTTAATTTTGCACAATCTTGGGACTTCCCGGCGCGACTGGACCGTGGAAGTGAAGGACCCAGTGTTTCCATTGTCTTCCCGAAACTACCTGAAATAGACCTTGTGCATATAATGTCACAGAGCAAAAAGTACCCCCTCCTTTGAAGAACACGTGTTTTATTGCAAGTTACACCAACAAATGCAGACAGCTGATCTGTCAACCAATCGGATACGCGGGGCGAATCCTACTGTGAATCCCGTGCACCATTGCAAAGTTCCATCTCAATATAGATATAGTTTCAATACAGATCGAACGGCTCGGGAAATGCCATTTCCTCTAGGCTTATCTGGGGTGCCTTTTGTGACCAAATTTTTCTTCACACGCTGCGCGCATCAGTGGTGGCGCTCCGCTTTCATAATAAATAAGAATGTACCCCCTCAGTCACAGACAAAAAAGCCGGAAAAGACGGAAATTTTTAGAGTAGGGAAAACAAGCCAGTGAGCCACAACTGGAAAAAAGGCCGTGGCCGGCTCGACTTAAACCAATTGGTTAGAAACTGGGCCGTAAAACCTCATCTAACTAACTAACTCCAGGAAGTTAAATGCCGGTCTCAGGTACCAGCTTCGGAGGGGTGCTATATACCACAGCCAAAGTATTATTAAATAATGAGAATTGCTGGGCATGAAAGCAGTTAACAGCTTTGAGAAAGATAACACAATAGCATCTGAACCACTTAACATAAACAACAATTTCTCAAGAGGATGACTTATCATCTCCCCCACCTTGACAACTCAAGCTTCTGTATGATCCCCAACAAAAAATAATTCACTAACTTATGAGAAGTTCGAAACTTTGCCACATGTCGTAGCATCATTTTGCATCTAAGGTACCTTAAATGAACAAAAATTCCTTAAAGGGGAGAGAGAGAGAGACACCCTTCCTAAGATCCCTTCCCCAGTACGGCACCTTTGCACGAGGTGAAAAAGTAAGAAGCCCCTTGATGCGAATTACTTTAGGTACGCATACGCATAGTATACTCGCCGACTTTGTGAGTTCATCCTGGTGGGACTGGGGCATCATCTTCGGTCGTACCTCCCCCGCCCCTCCAGGAGCTCCTGGAACTGCCATCTCATGTGTCTATAGACCATATGCTTTGACGGCATCACTAAAAGACTTACATGATAAGGACTTAAGGACAAATGCTGCTCTACAGGGTGAAGAGAAGTGTGTACTTTTATGGTCACGTCACGTCATGTGTTGAAAGGGAAAATGCATGCAGTCACCTCCCCCCCCCCCATGTGAATCAAAGTACCCCGCCATCCAAACTCAGTAATGGCTCCTTCCAATCATGTGACAATATCTTTTATCTTATTTGTTAAATTCATGCAGAATAACTTCTTGGTTTACCACCATCATTCAATTGTTTTTGTACTGAAACATATTGAAGAATACATGTGAGTGACATGGATGGAGATCTGTATGATTTAACAAATATTTGAATATAAACTTGGGCGACTGCTTTCTCCCTTCAAGGTCTATTACAGTTTCTGCCTGAGAATCTCATTTGTTGTTCTGAATTGATAAAATGGAGATCGATTGTTAAACTTTACTTAACTGCAGCTATATTTAATGTTCTTCTGTCGGTACACAAGTGAATGTCTTAAAACATTCTCGTCGGAACTTTTTATCAAACAAACTGTAAATAAAGGGGTTAACAGCATTGTTAATAAACCCTAAATATTCTGCTATACGAATGACCACAAACAGTACCTCACTTGTATACTTCACATCCCTGAGTTTT
>WURT03178454.1:0-10307 GCA_009936505.3 Holothuria glaberrima | reverse complement strand
AGTATCAATTGTCTGGTTACACTGGGCTGGAAAAATGTGTTAGGGGTTGGAACATGCATTTGCATACAAAACAACATTCTTTTGCATGGAGGTGTTTAAGTATAACTAGCATGTAGCCAACCCCTGTGACAGGACCGCGTGTTTGGTCTAGTGGTAGAGCATCCGCCTCTCACGCGGTAGGCCCGGGTTCAATTCCCAGGTCGAGTCATACAAATGACTTTAAAAATGAAACCTTGTGCTGTTGTGCGTGATGCTCTGCATAAGCAATGGAGTAAGGGAAAACAAACCAGTGAGCCACAACTGGAAAAATGTCCGTGGCCGGCTCGACTTGGAACCAATTGGTTGGAAACTGGGCCGTTAAACCTCATCTAAAAACCACACCATTTGTTGTTGTTAGAGAGACAAAGAGGCAGTTTCGGTCCCTTCATAGAATTATTGGCACTAATGAATTTTTATTTTGTATCAAGATCAAAGACTCCACTTTTGTTCTTTTTCTAAAGTAGAAAATGAAACTGATTGAGTGCAAAACCGTCAAGCAGTCATATCAAAGTCAATATTACCTTGGCCGAGGTTTTCAGCTTTTGTGACTTGAGGCCCACTTTTGACTAGTTGAAAAAAGTAAGAAGTTAAGCCAAACCTAAATTGAGGGCTGCAGGGGAGGGGGTTGCCAAACCCTGTAGGCCTATAGATCATTGTTCTTCTTAATAAAAATGTTGAAAATGCAAAAAAATTCATTGTCCTGATTGTCTTTAAGGCCCTAGGAACCTGGAATATCATATGACCAGGTTTCTTTACACCTGGACCCTGGCTGCAGATGTGGTAACCCATACATAAAATGGACCTCCTTCACATGCAGGTCACAGGTCACATGCATTATGCACACAATCAGCTGAAGGTGGTAAGCTAAAGATCTTTAGCATTGTTTCTCACTAGGTGCCACAGAATGTTTTTAAAAAAATAGCCTATTTCGTGCTTAATTAATTCAATGAGCTTGCAAAGTATTTTTGGTGCTGTTTTCCCCTATAAAGTGATTTTACTGAATAATTTTTCAAGCTAACTTTTCCTCCTTGAAGTCTTAGTTTCTAAAGTATGAAGCCTCAAAAATGTTTAGATGCAACTTTGTAGGTCTGGGAAGTGCCATATCTGCCAGTCTAGGAGGTATTTTTAACAAAAAATAGACCTTTCTTATACACCAACCCATGGTGCATTTATGAGAGGATGGTCTGCACTTGATCCCAGCAGTGGCATAGCCAGGATTTTTCTCATGGGGAGGGGGGAAAAGCCATGCAGAATTTTCTGATTGCTGGCCTGGGGAGGGGTCTGCAGGGGGAGGTGGCCCCCTCCCATTTGAAAATATTTTGAAAAGTAACCGTTCCTTACATGCAATCTGGTGCGACATATGCTACCTTTTAATTAAAATTTGTGTTAAAAAATTTGCATACTTTAGGTACAAAAAAACTTTGGCACCAGTGAAGGAGGAGCCATCGCCCATTTTCCCCACTTAATATCCCACTGGGTACCAGGCGTAGGCTGGGCATGGCATCAGCTCATGTAATACACAAGGCTCTTGTAACTTCCATTTATATTTATTTGAAGGCATTTGGCTAGTTTGGCCTGTTGGTGAAAAGGAGTGATATGCTGGACAAGGCAGGGTTCTCAGGTCAGGTGGAATGTGCTAAAAGGAAGCATGACCCTGGCCCACAAGCCAAAGATGGGCAAATCTAGCTACAGTTAAGTTTGGATCGAGCCTGAAGCACCTTTACTGTGTCTTTGCCAACTCAATAATCTTTTTCTTATCTTTTCAAATTGTAATGCTTTTTCAATTTTGCTTTTTCCTCTTTCAGGGAAAGTGATGGAATTCTTCCTAGAGAAAAGTTCATTACAAAATAATGTATTTCATCAGGCAAAAACTTGCTGATGCTGCCAACCAAACTCTACAAAATATTTTATTGACTGCCATCGAGCCTGGCGATACCCAGACACTTTCAGCAAAGAGGCCTAGCCTTCGTTTCAAGTCTTCCTCTTCAAAATTTTAGCTATTAAAATTTGTTTAAGATTGATGATTGGAGGGTAACACACCTTACTTTATCTTTTTGAATGCAAGGCTTCTTCTTTTAATGACACAGTGACATAACCATACTTTTTCATCAAGGGCGAGGGGGGGGGAAGGGGACAAAGGGTTGAGGTGGTGGGCAGGCAGTAATGACTCTTTCTATGTGGAGCACCACCATTGATTGGTATCTTGTGTACAGAGAAAAGTTTATTGATAAAAATGCCTCTCAGATTTCAGGAAACAGCACTTCCCAGTGGCTCTGGCCTGGTGATTTTCCTTGCAAATACTAAAAAAATCTGTACTTTTAGGGAGTTTTTGGCCAAGTTTTTGTCTCATACAAATTTTGCCCAATATCTTTTAACCTTTACTTTTCATTTGGGGGCAAGCAGGGACAAGGCATTTGACTCGGGGGCTCCTTCCTCCCCCCCCTACTCTCGTTATGCCACTGTCATGACACTATAATATTCAATGTATATTCCTTTCTATACTTTCTGTTCCCATAAGAATTTTAAATAATGGAACCAAAAAATTTGAAGTTTTATATGCTGTTTTTTGTGTTTTGAAATCATTCACCTTGAACAGGTGGTAAGAGTAGGGGGTGGAAGGTGTGCATGGGCCTGGCCTGTGCTTTCTGTAGATTAAAATAATGTACCCAAACTGCACAATGCAATACCCAAGGTGTACCACACCAGATAGTGAGACAGATCTCCTATCATTCCTGCAGGGAATTCATTACCATCAACACAAATCAGTGCCAATCAGTTTCTTCAGTAATGAAAATTTAAATTTAAATGTTGTTTTCTTAAAAAGAATACAATGCCATTATGATTTTGTCTGTTGCAAAGTCCCCTTCCATTAAGAACAGGTTAAAGGGAATTTTTTCTCAGAATAGTAGGTTGGAAATGAGCTCGATACTGCTTATTCTAAACCCACAACTGTTGTATTAAAAAGAATGCATATTTATTTAAAATAAAATTCTTCTGGAAAAATATTAAATGTATATTTCATCTTTCTGCTTATTCGGTTTGAAATATTTAGCAACATTATTGAAGAAGGACAATCATCACCCCAAGTACATTTTTTGATAGTGGTAACCAAAATTCTCAATTGATGACTGCCCTTTGACTAACATCAAAGATGGAAAAAAGATGGAGAGTTGCTCACATTCATAACATGCAGAGAGAATGTTCTCATTACACAATAGAGGCGTGTATGCTCACCAGGACATGGCCTTCAGCACTAAACTATGTTTGGGCCCGAAAAAGGACCTTAAGACAGTTTTGAGAGGGTTAGAACATAGGCAAAATGGCTCGGTAAGGGGAAACTTGCCCCCCACCCTTTTTTCCAGAGCGTAGAAAGTAATAAAAGTAATTAATAAAAATGAGCGAATTGAAGCAAGACCAGAAAAGTCATGTAAAGCCAATAAAGATTAAATTTTGAAATATTAAATGAAAAAAATTCATATCAAAAACCATAAAAGTGCACAGAAGATTTTCCTCGGTGCTCCCCCAGAGAAACTATCTAATCCAATTGAAAATTTTGTCAGTCGGCTACACAAAATTTCTTTAGCACGAGCGTCCCCTACACCCCACACTGTTGTGACTTGAAGCTAGGGAATAAGGTTCACTGAAAGTACTAATGTACTATGGTTCTTGCAAACAAAATCCAAAAGCCTACCCATGTATAGGAAACGCAATTCTTGAAAAAATTTCGGCGTGCTTCGCATGAGCTTAATATAAATTGAAGTCTTATTAAGTACTGCTGTGCGTCGGAAAACTGGTGGAATTGCCTCAATATTACTTCCTGTAGGACAGCTTGAGTGGAGTACTATTTCCAAAACCCTCGCTACCCTTCCGCTGTTCACTTTACTCACCAACTACCACCATGATCCTCATCAAATTGACTGAAGATTACTCTCTTAAATTTGCAATCATCATAAGAGAAAAATCGATTAGCATTTCAAATTACACCTGGGAGAAGTATGATTTTGCTAGAAATTATCTAGAATAGGCGTGGAAGCAGTCAAATTTAGGACATTTTACTAGAGGATGACCCTCAGCCCCAGCCTAAGGCTTCACCAACCACAACTTTCTAAGATGCAGCCTCCAATGAAAATGACTTCCTTGTGACTGACTATCGACGCCCACGACCATGCCCTTTTTCCAAAAGTCCCCTTGACTCTGTGGTGAAGAGCAAAGTGGCGAAAAAGAAACACTCTTGAAGGAGTACTGCTCCCTTGCCGTCGTAACAAAACAAGGAAGCGAAAGCCTGTGTGATTATCAATACTTCTGCCCATGGCCATGTCCATATTAAAACTACCTATAAACCAGTGTCATGCGTGAAAACATAGTGGGGGCAAAAGGAAACAACAAAACTTATGGATCCAGTGGGAAGTCGGCCCCCTCCCCCTCCATTAGCTGTCATGAAAAAAATGATCATTAATATGCTTCAAAATGTGTGAATCATAGCACCATTTTGCATCTCAGTCCTCTTTCAAAAGCAACAATTTTCACCTTAGACTCTTCCTCCATGACAACGATCAAACCAACCTTGTGACCCCCCCCCCCCTATTGAAAACTCTTGGATGCACCCCTGAAAACAATTCATTGTATTTTTTAAAGTATCATATACTTAATAACCTTCAAAGTCGACACTGCCATATTTTTCACAGTAATAAAAAAACTTGATGGGACACTTGCCCCAGAACATCAAAAAAAATGAATCATGAAAAAAAGAATCATAAAGCAGAATATAGGTTCATACATCCTGCTATGGAAAGAACAGGCACTTGGAGGAGGTAGGAGATTTTTTTATGAAAAGAACAATATTGTAATTTGCGTTTAAAAATAAAGCAATAGGTTACACCCTTTGGGCGCACCCTGTAAATTTTGTGTTGCGATTACTTCAGAACACATCGCTTATCATTGCTTCGTTCAACTTCTATAATTATCATCATAACCAACGATGCCTTATGACTGTACGCAGCGTAGGGGGTAGTTCCCCTCCCTTCCCAGAAGTCTTGAAGCAAAATTTTTATCACATCGATCCTTGTAAATTTACTGACTTTTTAAAAGATTGATTAGATGCAAGTTATAAGGCACAAAAAGTGCCATATCCCGTACGCTTAATTTTTTTCCCACCAGGTTATGGGCAAACTCGAATTTTTAGGAATTTTGAAATTTGTTTCAAAACAGTGGATAGGGTGAAAATGTAGGTAAGGGTTGAGTGTCCCTGGGGGATTTGGCATATTCTTTCATAATACGGCGTCAGAATTACCAAAAAATGTAGAGAAAACTGGCATTTCGGGAGTAAGGCGCTGGCCAATTTCCAAGAAGTTGATTGGTCCATTGCCATCATTTGTCCATAACCGCGTGGGGAAAAATTGCGAATCCGGTACCGTAAATTAGACAGGCGCCCTGTACTTAAGAATAATTTGCTTACCTTGTCTATTACCCATATCGCTAAGAGAACTAAACAGATGTTTTTTTTTTCCGCGCGCTTTGCGCGTACTCACTCTGGGTACTAGATACATTCTGAAAAATATTGCTGCAGAGCCCAGGAAACCTCAAAATAATCCATCCTGCCCTCCTCCTCAAGCCCTCTGTATTATCGATCCCGACTGAACTAGTTATGCGGAGCTGCAATGTACCGGTAACTGTAAAAAAATAAACTGAGATTTTTGTGGTCTGTCAAGTGCCCACCCAATGTCATTTGAACTTGAAGCTAAAATACATCAGTTTATTGAATACAATTTCGTAAATACCCGAGAGTTTCCAGGGCTTTGCTTCAGAACCCAACGAGGGGGCCTTTGAGACGCGTCCTCCCCTGGGCTAGAAGTGATTCAATCTTAATAATTGAAACTGTGTGGGATAAGGAAAGAAGACCTTTAAATTTCTGTACATAGAAAAGGCCTTTAAAGAATGGTATTCAACAAAAGAAAGAGAGAAAATTTAAGCATTCATAAAAAAATACTCAGCATATATTCAGTAAAATCATTAAGTTTCTTTGCAAGCTCACTTGTTTTAGTATGTTATTTAAAGTTACCATAGCCTATATACAGATATAATGTAGCCTAAGAATTCTTTTGCACTGCATGGGAAACAATATTTAAGATCTTTAAAGGTCAATTCTTCTCGTCCCAGACAGTTGCAATTCTCCCAACTATACAACTTGTAGCTCCTCCCATAACTGTATAAACTCCTCCTTGTGCAGACACGAACCTGTTTTATTACTTAAAGGTTATGTCCTGGTGAGAATGCAAGGCTATAAAGTGTAATCCAAGCACACTCTCTCAGCATTGTGAGGTTTGTAAGCTACTGTGCATCAAGAGCAGTAACCAACTTAAAATTTTGATACCCCTACACTAAAAACATACTTTGGGGTAACGAGTGTATGGCTTTAATGTATAGGCTTCAGTTAGCTGTATTGTGAAGCCTACATCATGCATGAGGAAGGAGGTCCATTTGTCAGTGGGAGTTCCCCTCAAAAGTGCCTGTCTGTGGTGGTGATCCGAGGACCTCTGCAACACATATGGGAAAAGGGAACCTTTACATGCTATTTTCAAGGTTCTGAGAGCCTTGTAGATAACTTGAAATGGAATTTCCAGTATTTTCTTCAAGTACTCCATTTTTCATATTGCCACCCCCCCCCCCTGCAGATACAGCCCAGATGTGTTCACTCTGGGTCTGTCATTCACCGTGACACAGTTTCACTTCGGCCCTTCTTACCAGCCATCACAAATGTTTCTCAAACTATCAGAATTTTCGCAAATCCTTTGTAAACTATCAAAATTTTTGCATGTTCCGCGCGCTTCAAGTCTTACCACAGCGTTGTTCTTATTATCAGCATCTTCCGATAACAATTTTTGGAGAAGCACAGTAGCAAAAGTTGAAAGCTGTTTACGAATTACCAGGTAAAAGACTGGATTTTTGGGTGGCGTGTAGGCCTGTTGGGCAATTGAAAGTGTCTCGGTGCAGACCCTGACTGCAGGTTTTGTCATGGAAATCTTATTTAATGAAAAGTGTTGGGGCTCTTCTTGTGCATTCGTCACGGTTTGCACTCCATCTCATGACTATTATTAAGATAATAATACATGGAATTATTCTGATCATAATACTTGCCGAAAAACAGAGATACATCTCCAAATATCTGTGGGGGCCTCCCATCAAATAGGACCGTCATACATTTTTCAAAACTTTTTATCGAGCGCTTCGCGCAGCCATTATCCTTATAAATGGTAATTGTTAATACAGTTACGACGAAAAGCATTCTGAAACGTGCTTATTAGTCCTTCACCCTTTTGCTATACCTATCAGGAAGGTCTTATATCATCTCCCTGCACCTATACTCTCCCTCCCTCCTATTCCCATTGCTGAAAGCTGGTCGTTTGCACTTTCGTTTAAAATTAGTTAAAAAAGGATAGTTGTATAAAAAAAAAGTTGCGTAAAAACTTTTCCCGAATGGAAGGCAGTAAAGTAGCCAAAAGGGGGGGGGGGCTTTAGTAGGTTTGTTGACAAAGTATCCTTTTCTTAGACAACATACTCCCCTCCTTCACCTAGCCAAAGTTAAAATTCACTAAGATATGGACATTTTCCAGCCATATGTGATCAGTTCCAAATTATCCCAAAGACAGCACCATTTGCATCTAAGCAATCTTATAACAGCAAACGTTATCAAAGGTGGAGGGGCACACCCCTACCCTTATACCCCTCCCCCAGGACGGCACCTTTATGTAGCGACCAAGGAGGGATCCCCATTATTGTATACAAACGCAGAAAAGTATATGAAAAAGGTGCAATTTACCCAGACTTGGGGTTTAACTGGGGTGGCATTACGACATCATCTGATGTGCCCCCACCCTCATCACCTAATCCTGGCGGCGCTACTGGTAAAATTATCGGTTTGTGGTTTGTTTAGTATATATCCAGTTTCCTTTAGAAGTACCTTAACTTTTCATTAATTCCAATGTTCAGTATTTGTAAATAAGCCAGGGCTTCCGGGGGCACATTCCTCTTGGCCCCTTCTAGTAAGTTGCCTCTTGATTTCAGTAGCATAAGAAAATGGTGGAGTAATCATGTCTGTTGTCTGTTAATAGTGTTTCAATGTCCTTAAGAAGCAATTAAAGACAGATACTCATCATTCCAGACAGTTCCAATTCTCCCAGCAATGTTACTTCTTACCCCTAAGTGAAATTCATAGTTGGGATGACTTTATCTGTCTTCAAATTATTAACTCTAATGTTCTCTTCTATAAATAATCCGAAACTCCAGGGGACTTTTCCCCTGGAACCCCACCAAAGCATCGCCCTGGGCCTAACGAAAGACAAAAATGGGGTCTTTATTCTCCTGCCATTAAGGAGCGCCAGTCGGGCCACACGCGGTGCCTTTGGTTTGTTCCATACCCGCTAGATTTCAAAAAAAAAAGATTCCGCCAATGATACCAGAAGTCGTCGGTCGTGACTATGGCTGACCACAATAGAAGGTGGGGTGCAGGGGATGTTGTTCCCCTCAAAATAAATTGAAAAGAAATGTCAGTTGATATATGAAAATTTCCAAGATTTTAAATAAAAATCGTTTTGCACAGGCATTGACTTACTCCAGAAACTATCAAACTTTAGTGGCTAAAAGAAACTAACGGCTATCTTCAAAACGGTAAAAGATATTGAAGTAACGCAAAAGAACCTTTAATTGGGGGATTTTTTTCCTTTAAAGTGTATCTAAAGTCCAAAAATTCAAAACTACATGTCATAAAGCTTGAAAAATGAATTAAAATGGTCTAACTCTCATCTTTACCGGACATTCCTGAGCTGAGATATAATATGTGTTATTCACTCAATACAAAACGGTAGATTGCGCAATAATTTGTAATGTCACTCTTGT
This sequence comes from Holothuria glaberrima, assembly GCA_009936505.3. Classification (NCBI taxonomy): domain Eukaryota; kingdom Metazoa; phylum Echinodermata; class Holothuroidea; order Aspidochirotida; family Holothuriidae; genus Holothuria; species Holothuria glaberrima. Next base: position 1,376 of record WURT03178454.1, on the reverse strand, counting down.
ACCACTCAAATTACTTTCTTTGTTTTTATTTTTGTTTTTTTCGAAAACCACTGCACCTTGTCCCGAAATACGATCACTGTCTTACTGTTACGGGGTGACTTGATGTATACAAACCCTCTCCATACAACCTACAATACAAGGAAACAGTAACCTTTTAAAGGTTATGTTAACATTCAATTTCAAAGGAAACAAAAGCAGGTGATGTGAGTTGTACAAAAAGGACCACCATCGGTTGGCGCGGAGCCGACAAGAAAATTTTTGGCTTTACAAACCCTCCAGATGGCCGGAAACTTCCATTCTCGAATGTTCTAAGCTACATGTACCCATCCTTGAAATACGGATCTCATGTCTGCACTTGGCAGATATTGGGGGGGGGGGGGGCTAAACAACCTTTAGCCCCTTACGTTTTTAATTGGGGAGGGCCTGAGACCCCCAGGCCTCCCCCGGTTCCGCCGCCACTGTTTGAATCTGAATCGTGACATTGCGAAGCGCGCGAAAATTTTTGGTAAAAAGAAAAAAAAAGGGTTGTAGACCGTATTGGGGATAACATACATTGTATCGAAACCACCTGGACTACCCGATTTGATATGTAAGTAGACTAAACGGGGAAATTGTGGGCTTAGAAGCTGTCGGTCTTTTATCAGGTTTTGATAGAGTAAATAGGCTCTGGATAAAGGAACCGAAGTTTTGAGCCCCGCTAGCAAAAAGCCTTCACCTGCGGTGATATCACGTTGCGCTTTATTTGCAGTCGTGAAACAAATTAACAATACCTCTGAGAGCTTAATGACTATAGTTGGCTTATCCTAGAATCAAAAGAATAGTAGGCCTATAGAAAGTCAATGGGTGATATCTCAAATGTTGGGGGCATGTCCCCCGGGATCGTCGTCCATGAATGAAACGAAATCTTCAGAGTAGACTTTCGGCAAATTTTAAAAGTAACTGAGAACAGTTAAGTTTAGTTTGTTCCTAGTAGAAGTATTTTTTTCAACCCGGAACAGCTAGTCTTTTTAGATTCAAAATTAATATTGTTTTTCGTCATATCGCTTAGTTTGAACACGCTTAGTGCACAAACAACCTGCTAACGAAGGGGCAAGTTTCGAACACAATTATAAAAATGTACAGGAGAAGAAGGGATATGGCCAAAGTTTGGAAAATAAGCCCCAGCGACTCCAAATAACCACCGATCAGAACAGCTCTTCACAGATAAAATTTACATGACACGTTCCAGCACTCTCAGCATAACTTAGTCAAGCACCCATAGAAGTTAGTCAAATCGGCGAATTTACATTAGTCAAGCCCCTAAATGTACTTTTTAGTACTGGCCGACTAATTATTGATTGACACCAAGAATGGCAAGACTAACATAGCTTCGTCCA
>WURT03178421.1:0-10307 GCA_009936505.3 Holothuria glaberrima | reverse complement strand
AAATACTGGTTCATTCAGTAGTTGGCTCAGTTTCATTACATTCAGCAAGGAACCACAGTGCCCATTGGGCTCTTGTCATATAAATAATTCCAAATGAACACTACTGTGTCAGTTGCTCTGATCTTGGTAATTGTTTTGTTTATTATGGATAGCTGTGTACCTCATATAGATTGTATGAAGGGTGTAGACCTGGTTGACCATAGGTCAATACCTGACTGATTGTCAAAGCTTTCCTGACTAATACCTATTTGACATGTCTACCTTTTTAAAAGGAATCCTTCAAATGTCATACAGCAGAGATATCCACTCTATATCACCCCTCTTTTACCTCCCATATACTAGTGTAATCCCCACTTACCTGCAACTAGAACTTAGCCTTGCGTCTTGGGTCTGGTGTTAAGCGGAAGAGGTGGCCATCCTTAGGAGGGCGCCTTCCATATCCACTGTGCTATTAGTTTACCAGGGTCTAGTTGCGAAGTGGGGATTACATGTGTAAATAGGAGGTAAGTATCTGGGCTTGTAGATTCCTAATCCAGGGAGTTTTGAGGATTATGGGTCGATTTCAGAATAAGTTAAAGCTCTCATGGATAAAAAAAAAAAAAAATGATATCGAAAAAGTGGACTTGTGGCAGACAACATTATTTGGAATATCAGGATTTGCTCTTTTTTTTTTAGTAGGCCCTATGGCAGAATTTTTTCTCTCTCACCTATAGTACCTCTTCCACCCAGTGCTATCAAAAGGGAAACCTGCTCAACACATGGAGGGTGACTTGTTAAGTGGGAACCAACATGAAGAAGTACATGAATGTCTTTGCTACAGTATTTAGCTTCAGTGGGGCTGCCAGGAGTGGTGATTTGCAGTGGGGTAGGGGGGGAAAGGGGCACAACAGATAATATTCAATACTACCCATCATTAATTGTTATCAACCTTATCTGTCAAGTTTCAAATAATGCAGAATTGTACAGTAAAGACTGAGCATGGAAATGTGGAAGTACTTTATAAGGTAATATTCTGTTATTTCTAATAAAATTTTGGCCATGCACCAATTGTAAAGGCAGAAGATTAAAATTTATGAACGGTACTGTTGGGGTTCAAGTAATGTAGTTAGTAAGGGAATTTTAATTTACTGTTTCCCCTTGGTGCATAAGCAATAATATGCTAGTCTTGAGTTTACCACACATTAAATTATATACAATGGATGAGGTTTAAAATAAAACTATCATCATTATCTCAGCATAAAATTTGTAAAGTTGTATGCTGCAAAAAATGCAAGCATTACTCAATATGTATGAGATGCTGAGAAACAAAATGATTTTGATAGAAGAATATATTATCTTGAAAATAGGTTTTGGATAATGACATCTGCCTTTGAAATGTGAACTAGGTGGAAAATGCTATACAGCTCAATATATAATTCTTTCTTTTAGAAGGACAGTCAGGTAAATGAAGGCTGGAAGCAATTTCAAACTTGCAATGAAACCCAAATGGTTCTTCCACAAAGATTTTCCAATAGATTGGCTATTTTTCACTTCACAGAAAGACAAATAAATTCACCAGTATTTGATCTAGACATTTTTATTAGAGTACATTGTGATATGCAGGTCTGACCTTCGAAATTCTGGGGGTGATTGGTTAGATGTTGACTGAGGAACCAATTCACAATTTTTTTTTAGGACACACTCTTAAAAGTTGTCCCATACTTATGAAAGACTTGACATCTTACTGGAATAAAAAGAGAAAATGCCTGATTGTGTCAGAACATTTAGGAATAAACCATTTTTATGGATTGGTTTTGAAAACCGTGTCATGGAGGTACATTTCATACTACTCATATTCATTTAAAATAATGATTTTAGTTCTGAACTATATTTTAAGTTTTTGAGTGTTTATACTAGAGGGAAACCTTATTCCAAAATCATACTGAATTACTGAATTTAGAAGAATCATCTTGGAGTGTAATAATCATTTTATATGGTTGTTTATATTTGATGCAGCAATATCCATCCATCCCGCAAAATAGGGGGAAATTTTTTGTCTTTCTCTGTGGTAATTGTGTTTTGAATAAAAACCTGCTGATCAAGTTATCAGTACCTGCAAATGTGGCCTCATTGTGTAGCCATTAGATAAAAATCCAGTGATACTATGTGTATTTACAACAGAAATTCTGTCATGGACAGATACATGTCAAAAGTGCATTCATGACGAACTATATATATATATATATATATCACTTCTATGACTAATAGAAGAACCAAATGGAGAAATGGGTGTTTGCAGAGCAATGGACCCACCTATTTACAATCAAACCTGCGGTGAAAACAGTGCCAAAATCATGTAATTAACAGAAAAAACCAAGATTCCAAAATTTTTCTCATTGTCAGTCCATTACAAATCATACTGTTTTTAATCCCTCAACATAATATGGAATGGAATTTTCCAAAGTTTTGTATGGCGTCATGTACAGTAGCTGATAGGTGGCTTTCAACTGATAACTTTAAATTAAATTTTCTCAGAACAAGTTGACCCCCAGGTTGAACTTTGCTGCCCATCTGTGATGTTCGTCCATGACAAAATGCCTGTTTTGCTTGACAGACAGAAATGAAAGGTTACTTGAAAATGACACATACTTGCTAATTACAAGGCATCTAGTACAGCTTCTGTTTCTTCACTTAATTAATTTGGTCTTGTCGTAGTCTACAAAGAAATCTGATATGAATACCAAAAAGTGAAAAACTGTAAATTTATGTTGCCCATGACACAGACGTTTTGTCACCATGGCAACCAACTTTAGTAAGAAACTGGTAGAACTGCATGATGATACCCTTAAACATTTAACCTATAACTTCAGTGCAAATATCATCAAATGTTTTATCAGCCTTTTCTTTATCAAAACACAAAAAATGTCCATCCCTGTCAAAGGCGTCAGCCTTTTCTACAAAAATATGGAACCTTTTCTTGTAACATGTATATAATTAAGGTAATCCATCCTAACTAGAAGTAAAGTATGGCGAAAGTAGTTTAGAACCTCTACTGCCATTACCTTTTATCCTGTTTTGCTGATTAGCTGTAGAACCTTGTCATAAAGTTGTATGTGTGACCAAGTCTGGAAGACAAACATTTGATGGAAGCAGATGCAAATTAATTATTAATAAGTAAACATCTACAAGCTTGGTGATCATGAAAGCAAGACACTGTATCAAATTGGATGTATCACTAGCTGTAATGAACAAGATGCTTTTTGTCATACATATTTAAAATATTGGTCAAATAAAAAGATGTTCATAGCAGTAATTTATTGATACAGGACTTTCCCAGGGCCTTTTAATCTTTTGTTCATAAGAAGTATCAGATTTTAATCTTTTCTTCTGTCATCGGATGCTTGTCATGAGTATCAAGTTTTATAAATGTACTTTGACTGCTGATGAGAGTCAACTCCCAAACCTTAAGTCACTTTTTAGTGTTGATTGAAAAAAAGGTAGAACTTGCAATTATTATTGGTTGCTGACTTGTTTTAAATGCTGGGGAATTATAGTAACAGTTTTGTGTGTGTACGTGCGTGTGTGTGTGTGAAAGAGCAGCATACAGATTTGTTATGGCTGTGCAAAAAATGTGTATTTGTGTGTATGTGAAGTATGTTTGCCCATTTCTTAGGAAGTAGGAAATCAAAATTTTAACTTTTTATTAATTATGAAATGCTTTGTCTTCTACTCTTATGATCATCTGTTTTACATCACTTGCCTGTAGGCTTGAATTAAAAAATAAGTGGGAGGGGTGGGTGGAAGACTCATGAATTCTTTTTCAAAGTATAATAAATTTCTGTGTAAGGCACTTAATAATAGCTGTTATATTATTATTGTTAAATTTAAATAATTGTTTTTGTCAAAAATCATGTTTTTTTTTCATATGGTTTGTCACATTCTTTTAAATTTTGTACTGGAAATGAATCCAAAGAAAATATAAATTTTATGCCCAATTTTGATTAAAAAAAAATAGATGACCCCTTATGCTTAACAGCGTTTATGTGGAAATTTTCATGTCCCCACTATGGACCAAAAGTGAAATTAGAACAAGTGTCCAGTACACAGTGTAATGAAATTAACAGCTGCCTAGGGTAAAAATGTATCTGAAAGAAGTTCTCTTTTGGATTAGAAACTTTTGGTGTGGCCATTTTCAGTAGCAATCATTTAATAATTCGAGTGCACCATGCGTTAATATGTTAAATTGTCCTGATTTTGTGCTCACTTTTTCTTCTTTTCTCTTTTCTTTATACACAAAAGGTCGACTTGAAAAGCTGTCCATAATTCAATGCTTCCTTTGTTCCTTTGAAAGCTCTTTGTTTTACTTTGTTTCAAAATTCCTTGAATGCATGTTCCAGTGTGCATGACACCATGTTGGTAGATATGAAATTCAATTCAGTAGATTTTGTCATAGTAGCTTTCAGCCGACCCAGTTTTAAACCACAGGCAGTTTACTTGAGGAAGTTCATTGAAATTTAAGTGCCCTTTGTTGAAAATTTCAAATCTCAATACTAATCTTTTACACCTGCCATAGAAATTGCTGCTTGCATATTTAGAATTGATATTTCCTCTTTTCACTGGGATCAGGTGAAAATACAGGGATAGTGTTTTTATATGCACATTCCACCTGCCTATTTGCATTTTTTCATGCAGTCCATAAATATTGATTACATGTTTTTCTATGAAGAAATGTTGCAAGTCTTTGTTCTTAATTTTATATGGAAAGGATTCATTTACCAGCAGAAACTGAGTTATTTCCTGTTGCTTCCAGTTTTACAATACCACAGAATTGATGATTCTTAAATTATATAATTCAGATACAGAAAGTGCAAAGTGTAGGTTCCCCGTGGTTTACTTAAAGGGAAAACGCAGTCACCCCAGTCAGAGTTAGTATGCCCTTCACACTAGTTTATGAATGTCCTATTTTGATCATGTGACAATATTTTTGTTAGTGAATTGTAAAATTCAAGAATTTCTCCTTGCTTTACTTATTTTTTGTAATAGTTATGTTCATTAACATCTTCAGAGGTGCTTTTAATGCAATAAGAGGAGATTTGCAAGACTTTGCTGATTTTTCCAAGCAAATTTTTGGGGCAACTGCCTATTTCCTTAAATTGCATTCAGGAAGATACTAATTAGCACAGGAAATTTTGAGGAAATAAAAACTCGTGCGAGAATTAATATTAAAAAATATGGTATGGATGAAGTTTCCTTGTAAGAAAACTGAGCATGAAGCTTTTTTGAGTGAATTACTATTCTCCACAGCACTTACACATCTGATTTGTTTTTGTATTGCCTAGCATTTCATAGCATGGTTCAATGAAGGCCAGAAAATGCAACTTAGTGCCAAGAGATCAGAACTGTTAAAACTTAATAGCAAAGTGACCTCTGGAAAACCTCTTAAAACATACCTTACCTACAGCCTAGAATTACAAGAACATGTGTTTAAAAGTTTGGAAATATATGTACCCAACTCTCATCCTTATAGCTTATTCCATTACTGAAATATAAATGTTGAAATTTATTCACGTAATTTGAAAAAGTCCATTGTGTGTCATAAATTGTGATGACCTCTCACATATTACCTGCCTTTGTTTCCTTCTGAAATAAAATTGTTATATGACCTGGAAAATATGATTGTTTCCTTGTGTAGCATGACAGGGTATGTGTTTAATTATGTAGTCCAGAATCTCTGGCAATAGGACAGTGCTCAAATTTTACCTCAAGGTGAAGTGGATTTCAAAACTAAAACAATGAAAAACAAACACATTAATTAGAGTAACACTGTAGGAGAGTGACATCACAAATTATTGTGCAATCCACCATTTTTAATTGAGTTATTAAAGGGAGAAGGCAGTCTCCCCCCTCCCTCCCCCAAGTTTATTTTCAAAAATTTGGTAAATCATACAGATCTTCTCTTATTTCTCTCACAAGTATCTTCAAAATGTTCCTGTGTAAAATCGTTGAATATTTAGGGTAAACTAGTGAGTTATTCTGCATTCTGCATAAATTTAGGAAATAAGTAACAAAAATATTGTCACATGATTGACAGGAGCCATTCCTGAACTAGTGTACCAGGGCACACAACTTCAAATTGGGGGACTGCATTTTCCCTTTACTAGTCAGAAATTTACATCTAGGCATCATGCATTTCTTGTGTCAGGGGGAGGCGAAGGGGTTCAGTAAGTGGGGCCAGGATAGTTTGCAGGGACACTTTGTAGTAATGGATACCCAATACCCCTAAGCAATCACAGTCATGGTTTGCTAATTACCTTTTATCCTCCCATTAACCACCTTGTTGGAAACCATTTCCCTGTTAGTTATCCCCAAGTATTTCTTATTAAACTTACCATGGTTCCTATTTTCAATCCTTCTTCCACATACTTGTGTAAAGGTGAACATATAATTCACCAAAACTCAACATTCATGTCAGTAGTTAGGTTCAGAACCTGAATTTTATGAAGGAAGAGGGCATTTTTGTGTTGAGGGTGTAGATTAGACCTCCTAGACTGCTAGAGCTCTGAAGGCAAGGAGCCCTGAGAGGGAGACCTAGGGATCCTTCCCCAAGGAGAATTTTGAAAAATTGAAAAATGTTAGATGCAAACTTACATTATCTGAAAGTCAAGATAATGAAAAGAACCATAATTATATCATTATGTAACAGCTCAGCATGACTACTTATAAGATCAAAATTCATTTGCAACTGCCAAGAGGGAATGCTTGCCCCTCACGGGCACAGACACCCTCAGCATCACACGTATACACTATACATATATGTAATCAAACAAGGATGGACCCTTCTCCAGAAGAAACAGGTAACCTGGCCTATTTTTATACTCTTATGCTACTGAAAACCACAGAAAACTCTGAATCACATCATTTGTTCAAGCAAAACATCCAACACCTCTGTGGACACAAGTCTGTCCAAAAGATCACCTCTAAACTGAAAAAAATCATAAGCTTTTGCAAGAGCCCTCATTAGTCACGACTCGGGATCGCAGCAAACATTTACGGATGGCATTAAAGTGATGTTACCAGATCAAGAATAGGGAAATACATAAGGTCTAATGTTTTTCTTTATTTGTCAATACACTAACAATGCTAATAATGGATGAAGCTGTTCATGTAGTAACTGAAAATGGTAGTGTGAACAGCAAAATTTGAAGAAACGATGCAAAAACAGTCAAAATCTGTAGGCTTTTTTTAAACAAACCGTTCTCATTGCAACCAGCTGAAACCACGCCTATCAGAACACTATATGAATATTACATGAGTCACACAGATGTATGTACGGAAGAACTGTACCTTTAGTGGACGTGCAGTATTGCCGCAGTTATTCATGATTTGCTGGGAATAGTGCAATTTTGAAGGTTGTATACTGCACAACACACTTGAGTTTTTAAAGCAAAAGCACCTGCTATTTTCATTGTGAAAACCTTGTTAGTTGGTTTTACCCCCTAACACCATTCAAGAAGTCAGCTGTTGCATACTAACGCTAGTAACGGTAACCAGTTACACCTGTACACTTGTGTACTTCCCCGCATCTGAAGTTTTTGTCTCCGAGGGGTACATGCAGATACATATCAAATATTCTACGTAAAATGTACAACGATGCACTGTTTGACAAAATATGTGTCATGAGTGCATGTAGATGCCGATCACTAGCAAGGGGCACTAATCTAATGGTTTGAAAATACAAATCAAATTCTTACGGTACTTCCGTAAGTCGTGGTAGCCTTTATATATATGGCAGGTACAGATATTTTAAGGGCTTGAATCGATCTCTACCATAGGCTAAGCAATGTTTTCTCTCCGTCAATTTGTAAAAATTGTTGTAGTTCCCAACATATAGAAGAATTTGTGTTGGTTCAATCACAAATCCCTGCTTTAATCATGGAACTCCATGGTTTAATCAAGGTAACTGCCAGTGTGTACAGTACATTTCACCTTGGAAAGGTAACAGGGAAGGTTTGAACTTGAGATGGAGGTATTAAAGCATCTCAGATGTCAGACCAGAGAGTTGCCACAACCTTTGGCCATCGAGGATTTAAATGATTCAAAGATAGTTTACTACTTTCCTCCGAGGTATACTCACATATAATATCGATGGCCAGTCTCATGGGCTAATAGTTAAAAATGCTCGTATTTTCTTTTAGTCTGCCTTCAGAATCATGCGAAAAATACGTAAAAAAGGGTACATAGTTCGGCAATAGCGTGAATATCATGAATTCAGTGCTCGTTCGCTGGACACCATCCGTTGTGCTGCCTTTTGCATATTCATATATCAGAGCACTCCCATTGGTTTTTTCGACCAGGAGTGGAACTGAATGGAATAAAGATTGCAGTGCATGCATTTATTGATTTTCATAGTTTCTGTTGCAATTTTTTAATAATTGAAACAATATTTGGAATAACTACTTATGTGAGGGATCTTTATTTGTCTTTTTTATTCGGATGGACTGCTTAACGTTATTTCAACACTTTGGACAAGGTAGTGAAATGTATTTCCCTTTCTTAAACAGGTAATGCCAGCTTCTTTACCTGCGCAGTTATCCTTGGGGTCTCCCCCACAAAATAAGTAACACACAAGCCAAAGAGGAGCAAAATTACGTACGTTTCGCCATGCAGAGGTACGCAAATTTCCATCACTGGCTATATTTATACATCTGCAAAACAAACTTGCCTTCTCTTGCTCCGCTTAACTTTGCATTACGTGATTTGTGGGAGAGACCGCGTGGATAAATGGGCAGGTTTAATGCCATCCGTAATCCTATCCACTTTTCAGTTAGTACTGCAAGTTTGGGACCACTCTTTGTGCCTTTTCTAGAAAATTTGTCAGTTCAGTTGTTGCTATCCAAGGCAATTTTTTGCTGAAAAGTTATCATTCTTTGCAATACAGAAAATATATTCTCTGAGAGAGGAGGGGAGGGGAAGGAGGAGGAGGGGAGGGGAAGGAGGAGGAAGGGAGGTAGCAGAGAAGGAGTTCATTTTGTACTGTTTTAAAAATGATGAAAATATTGGACAACACCTTTATGTGCTATGCATAAAACAGTTGGTTAATTTGAGTCACTTTTTTTCAGTCAGTCCTCCTTTTTTTTTGGCTCTCATATAACTTTCTTGTTTTTAGCTCAAACCAGCTAGTAGCTATTTGAGCTATTGTGATCTGCCACCGTCACTCTATCTATCATGTCTGTCCACAATTACTGAAAGTGCTCTCAAATGCTCAGTGTTCAATGGATTTTCGTGAAACTCAGACACACTGGTCCTTGGCAGGTGGGCTTCATTTGACCAGAAAGTCAAGGTCAAAGATCCTTTAGAAGTCATTGCAGGCCATATAAAACTTTCAAAATGGATCTCTTCCTACCCAGAACACTTTATGATCCTGCAAGTGGGTGAGAATGTTCCTTGGGTAGCCTAGTTTTGAAGTTGTACAAGGATTTCAGAGTTAATGTCGTCTGGGGTCAGGAGAGGTCAAAAGGTTCTTCTGTTAAATTTGTGCAAAAATGTGTTGCTTTTTGCGCTCTGTGCAATGGATCTTGATGAAACTTGGATAAATTGATGCTTGGACCATGGGCCAGCTAGTGTGCTTCAAATTTTTAGGCGAAAGGGTTGTTTCGGGGTCATTTGGGGTCATTGTTTGAAAATACGCCAAATGCTCCTTTTCCTACAAATAGCAATGGATCTTTCCGAAATTTGGTCACAAGAATCTTTTAGTGTTGGTGTGCAAGGGTGTATAAGATTTAAGACCCAAATTCATTTTGTGCTCTTTTGGGAGGGGGTTATTCTTTGAAAATACATTGAATGTTGCTTCTCCTACAAATATCAATAGATTTTCTTGACACCTTGTCACTGTAGTCTTTAAGTATTGACTCTTGTAATGTGTGCAACAATTTTGAGGTTGGAGGTCATTTAAGGGTCATTTTGAGTCATTCTTTCAAAATACTCTGAGGGCTTTTCCATCCACAAATAGCAATGAATCTTCCTGAAACTTGGTCGAGAGTAATCTTTGAGTGGTGACTCAGGTAAGGTGTGCAAGAATTTTTCATTTGGGCTTATATTTTTGTCTGAAAAAAGTTAAAACATTTTTGTAAATCATGGATACATCAGATTTACAAATGACAGTGGTGCTACATGACGTGAGCTGCTTTACGTTCTGATTGAAGTATACATTGCTTGAGGGAATGATTCTGTAGGCATCATGATTCATCATCTTGCATGAGTTGTAATTGACAATACCCCTCACTCCCAACTGCATGGTAACCATATATTCCTTTTGGCAGCAGAGAGCT
>WURT03178410.1:0-10307 GCA_009936505.3 Holothuria glaberrima | reverse complement strand
TACATACATACATACATACATACATACACACGCCAGCATGACCGCATAGGTTTCTCTTTCATCGAAACCAAAAATGACTTCTTTTTGGCTACCTTAATGAAGGATCTGTCATAACAATACAACTCTCATACTGTACATAAGTATTGTTCCTTTATGATAAAGCTTTTTTACTGTACTATAATGTCAAACAAACCACCTATATAGCCAACATAGCTTAGATCTTTCTCTAAGAATTGTTTCAAAATTAAAGACTAGTAACAAGATGTACAGTAGGAGCACTAAAGGTTCTTCAAAAGGTAAGGGGCACTGGGACTGTAGAAAGTTTAGCAAAAAGTACAGGATGCAGAACTGGTGTCTTTGGTACTACTGTATGCTAGAAAAGCCACTGGTACTCGTCTTACTTTGAAGAGTCTGTTCAACAGACATTATTACACAGAACAAATAAATGAGTTAAATGAGGTTGAATTTCTTTAAACATTCAATCTACTGTACAGTACCTCTATATTGATTTCATCATGTAGTTCTAGTTCAAACTCGTAATCATGGAGGCCTTTTGCTCCTTCACCATAACCTGTGGGGAAACAGAAACAAATACTATACAGTACAAGACTTACTGAAGTTTACAAGGTAATGGTTACAGTAGTACTAACAGCAATAGCTCCTGTACGTACAATAATGAATCTAACTTTTAAGTTGAGCTATGATGTATTGTTACAATGTGTAAAATTTTTAGGAGCCAGTTAGAGCAACCATAGCACAATACTGGACTCATCATACTCACTGTTCTTTGGATATACTGGTGCTTGTTATAACATATATTCATGACTGAATACTTCCACTAAAAGTTCTTCTTAAGACTGGATACTGTACAGTAGGTCTATAATATTACTATTGACAAGTTTGACATGGCTTTCACTTCTTATCAATTTCATGCACTGTCACTGACATTTGGCAAGCAAAGGAGTGGTACAGTACATGGAGCAGTTTCACACACTAAACACATTGTAGAAAAGTGGTAAAGGTACCTTTAAAAAATTTTAAAAAATTTTAAATGACTTGGGAGAAGGTGATATTCTGTCTACACCATTTTTGTTTAGCTGCTTTTCTTATCTTTTAATACCACCTGACCATGGTACCTGTGAATGAACTGTACATACTCTGGCTGGGTAGTGTACAGAGAAACTTTAAAGGTTGTGTGACATGAAAACAACATAGTTGGACATTTGATGTAAAAAGCATTAAAAATCCAGAAAATAGCTGCAGTTCCCATAAAAATCCATCAAATATTGACCATTTTACAGGATAATTTCTATTTCACACTTGTATCATGAATAAACACGAGCTAAATATGCAAATATGTGACATCCAAAGATGAACATACCATATATGGCTCATGTTATCCTTTGTTTTTTCAACCTTAATTTCAAGGACACTAGTAGCATTGTTATCCCCTGAGGGGTTTATTATGAAAGTTAAAATTCTTTCCTTCAGAAACATTGATATCACTTAACAAAGTGTAATCTGTCTGATCAGTAATTAAGAGATAATTTATATAGGGTTAACAAAAGAAATCTTAACACTGTACAACACTCCACATCATTATTTTTGCATAGGCAATGAGTTTCTTCAGAATCCATCGAACTTTGAAGACGTATATTTTGAGAATGGTAAAAGATATAGAAATAATTTCAACAGATCTTTCATTGGAGGACTTAATTCTTTAACTGACAAGTGAAACAGCTCTTTTCGGTGGCATGTCACACGACCTTTAAATAAAGGCATTTCATGCTTCAGTATAGTGCTACCTACTGTAGGTAAAAGGCTTTGAAAGTTGACTCTTGAGCTTTGTCTGTGAATGGCCTGGAAGAGTTAGGGATGACCATATCTTATAGGCTACAATAGCTTCACAGAGCGTGAAAAGTTAAAACCTGCCTTAATGTTGGCAGAAATCTTGCTTCACGTATGAGCTAAGGTGTATTGTGTGCAGCCTTTGAGGTCTATACAAGTTATAACTTCATTGATGGAATTGCAACATTTTCTAACAAGTTTAGTAGACCACCAGGTTAAAGTCCTCCAAGAACTATGATCAACAGGACATAACTATGAAAGACATTACAGTGGGTGGGTATAATGTTTTATGCCAAGATCTATTCTACAAATGAGGAGAAAAGCATAGGCATAGATTTTACTTTACAGCTACAGGTAGGCTATGCATAGTTACAGTAAAACTCAATGAGATGCTAAATGTCAAAAAGTAGCACTGAATGATGGTTACAAACCAAAATGCACCTCAAATGAATAGATATCAGAAAAATAAAATAGTTTCTAAGTGTATGACAACCATGTATTTTGTAATTTTCAAACAAAAGAATTTTGGGCCTAAAAATGGCTAGTAAAGTGGGGGATAGGTGGTTCTGCTGTTCACCACCTGACACAACCACATCGGGAAACTGTTGCATTTTTCAGGGAAAACTACTCCTGTTTTAACATATAAGCAAAAGCTTAAAAATTCCACTCTTTTTTTGGAGAAATATGGATTGTTCTCAAAATGTTTTATAAAAACTTGTGCCATGCCCATTGCACCTGGTTGTTATGAACAATTCTTTTCAGTGGCATTTTGACAAGTCAGCTTTACACTAAGATTCAAGCGTATGGCCATTTCCATTTTGCATAATTATGTATGTAAAATAAGTATAGCTGCACCCCTTAATTACAGTACCTGACAGGTAGGAAAATAGATCCCTTCTTTCAAACACTATCACAGTGATAAGCACAACAAAGGTACAGTGGAAATGTTCTAATCCTTGGTCATCAACATCGTGTAAATGCCTTGAACTTGTACAGGCCTACATGTACAGTATGAGTGGAAACAAGGTATCAGGACAGCTCCTTGCTGGGAACTTTTTTGTACTTGGAGGGATGTTGTTAGCAAATTGTTGGGAAATTTGGGATTTTTTGGATACAAAAATGGTAAAAAAAAAAAATTGGCATATGACCTTCCTGTCCCACAAAATGTACATTTTTTCCTGCCTTGTACAGTATGATCCAGCTTGTGTATTCTGCACTCAAAACTATCCATGGATTATAATGAATTGTAATTCAAATTGGAAGCTGTACACTACATTTCCTACTTTAATGAGCAAACTTGCCATCAGGATTTGTCAATGAAATTTCTTGCTTTTACATACTATAAAAAATATGCACTAACCTTTGAAACTGAGTTTTTTTTCTGAGATGTCAATTTTTGGTGACTGTTGGTAGAAAGAAAAGAAGTATTATTACCTAGGCTGTATGCAATACTAGGGATGCACCGGATATCCGGTCCGGCCGGATAAAGAAAAAATATCTGGTTCCGGTTCCGGCCGGATCTTTGAAGAAATCCAGATGGATTTTTCTCAAATTCTAGCCTGAATTAACTCCATCATCAAAAGAGAGAGGTTACTTCACAGATGAATTTAAAACCTTTCCAAAAGTTTTCTGGCCATGTAACATAGGGGGAAATTGTCTCATTAAGGTGTTGTGTAGGTCATTGTGGCACTGACACTGACAAAATCCATTGTTTGGTCTTACAGCCTTTATAGGTGCAGTATGTCCAAAATAAGTGGAGTTAACAATTAAGGCATTCAAAGTTAGCCTATGTCCACTTTTATCACAGAACCCACGATTGTGAATGTTATAATGTATGAATACTTACTCTATCAGTTATTTAATTAATTGGTATCACAGTCTATCAATTATTCCTAGACAATATGCACAAACTGAGTCACATTCATCTGAACATTTAAATTTACAATCACTGTCAATGTGAACAATTAAACTGATTTGCTTGTTTTAAAGAACTTTGCAGTGTATTAAGTAAATCTTACTTTGTTAATTAATTTTCTGTCTGCATTACTCTAGTCTAAACCCTACAAAATAACATCAGCCTAGTTACCTACAGTGGAACCCACTGTAACACTACTATGCAGTCAACCACTGCTCCTCTGCCTTGACACCCCCACCTCCCCCCAGGCCCAAAGTGCTTTTTTTAATGTTTCTCTTTACAAGTGAAAAAATCCAGTTCCGGCCAGATAAAATCCGGCCGAATTTGAAATACCATCCGGCAAAATCCTTTTCCGATCGGAACCAAAAATCTGAATCCAGTGCATCCCTATGCAATACCACACACAATCTATATACAGCACAGTAGATCTGTTGTTTTTTTACAAGGTGTACATGTAAAATGGTGGATGTTCAAAGTTGCAAACACAGCTAAGGGTGAAAATAAAACAAAAATATTTCTAGGTTTGGGGAATTTTTACTTTCTAATCTCTTGCCAATGGTACTAAGTGACTAGGGATGCACCGGATCCAAATTTTTGGTTCCGGCCGGAACTGGCTTTTGCCGGATAGTATTTCAAAATCCGGCCGGAACCAGATTTTTTTGCCCATAAAGGGAAACATTAAGAAATAGCACTGTTGTGGGCAGGGGGGGTGAGGGTGTCAAGGCAGAGAAGCAGTGGTTAACTTCACGATAGTGTTAATACAGTGGGTCCCACTGTAGGTTACTAAGCTGACATGTTTTTTGTAGGGTTAAGACTAGAATGCAGACAGAAAATTAATTAACAAAGTAAGATTACTTAATAAACTGCAAAGTTCTTTAAAATAATCAAATCAGTTTTATTGTTCACATTGACAGTGAATGTAAATTAAAATATTCTGATGAATGTGACTCATTTTGTGCATATTCACGGTGGAATTAATCGGGGGCCACAGCCGCCATTTTTTTCATGATGGGCGCGGTGCCCTAAAAAAGTGCCTATAGCTCAGGGCCATGATGGCTGTTGTGCCAAATTCCTTGGCCGTCATGCCCTCTGAATTTTAGTGGTTTGTGCATTGTCACTGAACTTGGCTTCTTTGCTTGCATACCCAGTATTAAGGCTTTTTACTGTTATTAATTCATATTTTGGTATTTTACCTTGGTGCTCTGCTATATGGAAATGTTTGGCCTCGGTGCCCTACTTAATAGCCTTGGTGCCCTCTAAAATCCCTAAATGAACAAGGCCAAATGGCCCTCTGCCCTCCCAGAACCTTAATTCCAGCCCGGAATATTGTCTAGGAATTATTCACAGAGACTGTGATATATACCAATTAACTGTTACAGAAAGTATTCACATTAAGACATTCGTAATTGCGGGTCGTATGATATAAGTGGACATAGGCTAACTTTGAATGTCTTCAATGTTAATTCCACTTATTATGGACATACTTATAAAGGCTGTAAGACCAAACAATGGATGTTGTGTCAGTGTCAGTGCCACAATGAACCAGGACTGCCTTACCTACACAACACCTTAATGAGACAATTTCCTGGGGCATGTTACATGGCCAGAAAACAAAAAAGGTTTTAAATTCATCTCTGAAGAAACCTCTATTTTTTGATGATGGAGGTACTTCAGGCTAGAATTTGAGAAAAATCCGGGGGGATTTCTTCAAAGATCCGGCCGGAAGGGGGACCGGATATTTTTTCATTATTCGGCCGGATAGTCCGGCCGGACCGGATATCTGGTGCATCCCTACTAAGTACAGTACATTCAGGCACTGGCAACTTTTCAAAAGTTAAAGTGTACCTAAAGTCTAAAATTACAAGAATATATTTTCTAGAGGTTGGAAAATAAATTAATTCAGTTCAATTCAATTCACTTCTCTTTATTCCAATCAATGCACAAATGCACACAAAATACAGATAACAAGTATGGTAAATATGACAATGGATGCAGACTATATGGTCTTAACACAAGATTGTAAGAAAGTATAAAAAGAAATGTATGAGAGCATGACTGAGGAGTTCCCAGAGAAAGTTCAAAAAAGAACTTGTGGGGAAGGAAACCCCTGTTATAAAACGATAGAAATAATAGTAATCATAGGCAAAAACATCAAACAGAAAAATGCAAATAACACGAGAAGACACAACACCAATCACCTAACCTCCCACCCACCTGGGTAAGACAACCCCACCCCACCACACCCTACAATGTGGGCCAAAACAGAAAACTTTAGGTATAATTAGAAATAAGCTCCCTTTTAAAGTGATTCTTAAAGCAGGTATAAGAGGATGACTCTTTCAAATTGTCATCAAGTGAATTCCAAATCTTCGGGCCTGAGAAGCAGATACAATAGTGGGAAGAGGTCAAGCGCTTGAGAGGTAGATTGAGATGGTTATTTCGCCTGGTGCTATAGTTATGAATAGAGTTACAAAATCCTATTCATCCAACTCCCATCTCCATAGCTAATTCCATTGCTGAGATATAAAATGTTAAAAGATATTCACTTAATTTGAAATATTGCAATGTACAATAGTAAGTGAAAAGTAATGAATTTCATTGTAAGGCAAAATTGCTACACCAAAATGAAAAAGTGCTATATAGAATCATTTTTGTGCAGCACTTTTTGCTACACCAAAATATTTCACTAATTCAAAGGCTGGAGATCACATTTTGGGACAAGGTGCACTTGCTTTCAAAAAACAAAGAAAGTAATTTGAGTAGTACAAGAATGACATCACAAATTATTCAGAATCTGCCATCCCCAGGAATGTCCTGTGAAGATGGGTAGGGCTGTGAACATTTAGCAAAATGATTAAACGTTTAATCACAAATTTTTGCGATCATATAGCGATTAATCGCAAGTACCTGTTACCAACTTAGAAACAATATGCGCACTCTTAGACATAATGAATATTTTAAGTGCCTTAGTGACATCAGGGGAACATAATTTCCATGAACCTCATACACGGTTCCTCATAGAGCCTTAACTTTTACATCATACGCTTACATGTGCCATTTGTATGTACAGGTATTTCACTTTTTCAAAAAGAGTTATAGTGAACATCTAATTTTTCTGTAATTAGTGCAGATTTTAATAAATTTTGATATACATTCATTTACAATAAAATCAATGTTGGCCAATATTTTTGTTTTTGTTTCAACATTTGTCAGACAAAGCGCGAATAGTCTACATAGATAGTTATTTTAGTCACCTGTCTATAAGTTTTTGGGAGCGCCCCTTTTGTCTTTGACACATCCATTACTGCAGTGGGGGTTGAGGTTGTTCCATTATTTTCAAGGGACATATCCTACGGAAAAACGGGTTCTGCGATTAATTGCTGGTAGCTCTGTACTAAACATTTACTACACATGCGATTGTTTAGCCATTATTCACTAAACAGTCACAGCCCTAAAGATGGGAGTTTGACCATTTGAGTTAATTTTTCAAGCTTTATGACACATATTTTTTAAATTTTTGACCTTAGTTACACTTTAAAATCTCATCTCTGGGATCCTATCAACTGGCAGTCAAATTTGAACTACCCTGCATAGCACCACTCTTTGGCTACAGCAACAGAAACTGACACACTCATTGTCTTTGCAATGACCTGAACGAAAAAGACTTCACCTGCTCCATACTGTAGGTATAACTACAGCACCTACACAGACAGAGGCCTACACATGTTTGGTTTAGCCGTAGCCATGTATGCACTATCAGAAAATGTGTACCTGCATTCATGACGTAGTTGTGCTGCTCATTCACTACCTTAAGTACTACTGTATGCATTCATAAATTTGGTTGCTGGATGATCAGAATGCACAATACACATGAACTGTCCCTACATGGGATTGCCTGGTGAAGACAGTGACAGCCTTGATGTGTTGGCCTACGTAGGTCTAGGTTAGTAAGTTTGTAATTTGCACTCGTAAGGAATCCCTGGTAAACTTTGATTTTGTGGAGCAGATTGGAAGACAGCTAAAGAAATTGTGGAGACAGTAAATTGGATCTTTCTGTTTGTACAGGGAGAGCGATCCCCACGCCTGCGGTCAAACTTTACAGTATTGCGCACCAGCTGACTTTGTTGTTTATCTAGGTGATGGTGATCAATCAGTCTGTTTTCCTATGCTTAAAAAGGTCTGGCTGGTACTTTATCCTCTATTAAGTTTTGACTTTGCAGTAAGTGAAAGCAATCTCAAAAAAATTACTAAGTTCAGATGTTAATTAAAATGCCCATGGGAGTTTTTTTTTTTTTTGGCCAAGTTAGGGTTGGTTATGATGCCCCCTCCCCATATGGACAGGGATATAACCCAAGTGTGGGTTTGAACAAAAACTTGGGTACACCCTCTGGATGCCTGAAGAGTTTGGAGGTTGTAGCTTGATGCATCTGCTTGAAAGGGATAAAATAATAACATACCTGTAACTCAACCTCCCATGAATATCTGGACTTAGGCCTAGGCCCTAGCCTAGTAATTTTTTTAAAATTGCTTTCATGTACAAAGTCAATGGAATGAAAACTGGCAAAGTTAGGGTCGGTTATATGCCCCCCCTTCCCATATGGACAGAGATACAAGCTAACTCCAGTGTGGACTAGCCCTTGAACAGGACACAGCATTACGTATACACTCCATTTCTTGTCCGTTGCCCTGCATACATACACAAAATTTCAACTCATTTGCTGGGACGCACGGCCGGGTCCCATTATCCCTCACATCCTCATGCGGAGAAGCTACATCTGAGTGAAAGACTGAAACTTCAAAGATTACGGCAACGAGTTTGGATTATTTTGCCTAAATTCGTCACTAATGTGGTCTTTTTAAATTGTGTTGAGCCGATTATCGGTTGGTGTTATCGGTATCAGCCGATAATGGCGTTATTCGGTTGGATATCGGTATCGGCTAAATCAGTAGTTGCCGCCGATAACGGCAACCGATATTCTAAACTCCCCTCCATTACTGCCAATTTTAAGGAAGTCTGGGTGCGTACAAAACTGTGATCTGCAACGATCCATTCCCCCATTAGGCCTTAGCCTAAACATTAGCAAACGATGCCAGAACAGAAGACGTGATCACTACTGTTTTCAAAAGCAGGCATTGCATGATCTTTTACAGTTGCAAGTCATTTCTGGAACTTGCGTGGTCTATACTATTCATCATACATATATCATTTCTATAGTTAGGCCAACCATGCAGTGTAGGGTTCCTGGCGATTTGTTGTTTGCGCACTTCACACAGTTCCTTTGAAAGCAGTGTAGAATATTTCCAAAATCTCCCGCCAAAAACTGAAGTTTAATTTTGAAAGATTCCCTGAAGAAATCATAATTACTTTTGCTCTAAATGACTAAATCTTTTGACGTGCATTAAAACTTTTTCAGCAGTCTGCTTGGACGTTCGGTACGTTGCTCACATACCTCATGCAAAATTAACATGCCTGTACTAGATACAGTACTAACAGTGTGGGTTCTTAGTACACACGGTCTACGTACTGTGCAATACATGTGCAAACATTGTGGCTTCGTGAGCAACTTCGCCACAGTTTCTGAGTGAAGGACAATGTGCGATCAGCCTGTGTGCAATCCTTGTGGTAATTATCTATGCAAGAATTTACTGCAAAAACATGCCAAGACTTTTACTACGTAATACAAACAACATAGTGTACTGTACTGTACACTGAAAAGGGCCAGCGCACGTAACATACACTGCATGCACAAGGCCAATGTCATTTTGTATGTACTGTATACATATAGCATACTTCGTATTTTACAATAAGAATCACGTACGTAAGCATATATGGCTAGATTTACAGTATAGTGTTATGTCGTATTTCGCACTGCACCGGGAATTACGGAATTATGCAACGGGCTTTCAATTTTTATTCAGGGGTTTGTCTGTGAGTTGCAATGGTGATTTTTGGAGGGATTTTTTTAACACATGTGAAGCAGAAACTCAGCAGGTACTGGTAGAGAGAATGGTGGCTTTATACCGTCTATCACATGACATTGACTTTTTAGTACATTCATTTGGCAATGTAAACACAGGTGGCCTCACAGGCCTACCGTAGCAAACATAGCTTGACTTTCATGTAAATTGTAATGTTTTAGTTTGTTATCGGTATCGGTATCGGGCAGATATTAAATTTGACTTATCGGTTATCGGCAAGTTCCGATGTAACTGTTATCGGCTCAACACTATTTTTAAAACCTTAAGAAGGTAGGCCTAACTTGAAAACTTTAGTATGTAGGCTAAGCAGGACTGAAACTCAGTGAAAGTGAAAGCATTGTGTTCATGTAAATTGTCAAAGGAATCATATTATCGCATTTTAAAGCCCTTTTGGTGATTTGGCTTAAATAGTTGAAATTTTGTTCATGCAGGACAGTGACCATAGTAAGGAGAGAAAAGTAAAAAGGTGGATTATCATTAGGCATATCATTTGCGCATGCGTCGAGGTGGTCGGTTGTATTTTAAAATTTCTCTGAGTTCGTGTTTTTATTCCCTCTTTTAGTCG